>JASAND010010729.1:0-90178 GCA_030248195.1 Trissonchulus latispiculum | reverse complement strand
TTTTTTTCGAACCTTTACTATACGTACATACTCGAAGTGGGGGCCCTTATATATATACTGGAAACAATTTTGTGTAAAATTGCTTAATAATGGGCGCTATTTTGCAACACCCATTAAAAACTATTATATATCCACAACGTAGCAGATTTTTTATGCAGCATCATATTTTGCTTTTGTAGAATGAAAAGGCAGCCTAGAACAAGCGCAGAATTTTTTTCACCTCGAGATAATGTTTCGGATTGTCGTCGACGACGCAGTCTTGGCTTAAGATGTGGACCGACTACTGAGCGTGAGCAACCATCAAAACCGGAGAAAGCGGCGGATGTAACAACTCTAGAATTAGTTGATGTGAATGAAGAAGAGGAGAGAAGAGCGAGAAGAAACAGACAGGTATACTGGGCTTTTTCTAGGCTAAAATGTGGGGGATTCAAAGTAGTCTAAAATTGCCAAAAATACAGTAAAAAACCAAATTGACATAAATGGATTGCCGCTGTCACTTTTCCTCTTATCAAGGGACATAGCTCTGCATGCAATTAGGAGCTTCGGCTCTGTTACAACTTTTTATCCACTCAAGGAGAGCTTTCGAATGATACCCGATAGCATCACAGCATCGAGTAATTTTTGTTCCACACACCAATTTCTGTACACTTTCAGACTTTGTCTCTGTTGCAACTTTTTCTCGACTCAACGAGAGCTTTCGAAGAATACCGATATGAGCCCATTCCGAAAACTCAAGTTTGAGCCATTTTGGCCCTTTTTGTGACCATTTTTGACCCTTTTGGCCTCCTAACTCAAAATGGGAGCATTTTCAGGCCTTGTTCATATTACAACTTCTTCATTACTCGCTCAGAGCTTTCGAATGATACCAAAATTAACTCATTTGGACGACTCTTTCATTTTACTCATTTTTACTCACGAGGGTGCTGCGGGAGCACCTCTGCTCAACCGGAGCTCTCCGCGCTTCCGGGAGCAGTTCGGGTCTATGCGCAGCTCCACTGAAAACTTCAGTCCGATCGGCCCAGCCAATCTCGAGATAGAGGGGGGAGGGTTGCCTTTTTTTGTGAAAAAGTGGCAACCCGATAACCTGTTTTCTTATATGTACTGCCTTAACTATGCTTAAAAGTGTTCATAAATTGAGTGTGACTACCAAAATAAACTATTTTTGACCAAGAAATTCTGGCGACGCCGGAAAAGTTTTTAAAATTTTGACCAAAAATCTTGAAAATTTGGCATTTTCTATGCACCTTTTAGTGAGTAGGAGGGGAAGCCCAAAAAGACCGGGGGGTGCCCCCACCCCCCACTAAAAAGCCCAGATATAAAGCTTCTGACACCGACAGAGTGAGTAAAGATCTTCCGAAAAAACAGCTTTAATGATGTACTTAGTTTAATTAACTTCTTAAATATTGGGTGGGGCGTCCCCCTCCAACAGCTTTGGGAGAGATTGAAGAAAGGGCTGATCGAGATGTAGCATCTTGACGCGTATGCTATTTATGCGGCAAATATAGAGATAAAATGCGAAGTGAACCCATTTCCTCCTTCTCTTTTTTTTTTCTTTTCCAAAACAATCTTTAGTTGTGGGGTGTTGTGATGCCCATATATAAAATTTAAAACCCAGAGGCACACAAAAGAACATAACACAAAGACGTAATTTCATCATCCCATTATACGTATCATAGGGGTAGCGGTAGCGACCCCTATAATATGAGTGAAAATGGTCGAATGACCGTGTAAAACAAGGCTGCGCAGAAGCTGCACAGATTCCTGCGCAGATCCTGCGCAGATGATGTGCGCAAAAAATTGTACGTGTCGAGTTTAGTATATTTGCCAAGTTTCATCCCCGTACCACTTTCCGTTAAAAAGTTGCGCCAAAAATCGCTTACGAAAATTGTGTTTTTTCTTTTTTTCCGGTTTCTCGCTTTTGATGTCTCATAAGGGGGTTTTGTAGCTTGAATAACTACAGATAGAAAAATTTTTGCCTATGAAAACCATATATATTCTTGGAGTACGCAACAAAAATAAGCCGATAGGCTAGTTTTTATGCCTCCCGGAGCCGGAAAAAATTTTTGGCTCTGGGCCAAAGTCGGCCAAAACGCTAAAATGGCCAAAAAGTATGCTTCAAAGGCGCCTTAATAAGTCAGACTGGGCTATATATGGGGCAATACTGACCATATGGTTAAACAGTACACATATCGGGGTCGTTCAAATGCTATATGATTTTCCGTCTCTGTGCGTAATTTTTCGGTACTGGCCGGCCAAAGTTGGTGAATTTTGGGTCGAACTTTGAACTTAAGTTTTCGCTTATTTTGCTACATGGGTGGCCCAAATTTTGCATACAAAGGTTTTTTTGGGACGGAGAATCGACTCCCGCTAGCAGTTTTGCTGCCCGAGTAACCCAAGTTGCTGGGATGGTTCCACTTGACCGTCTGAGGGGTCAAATCGGTAACCGCTTCCCGGAGGTCTATAGCAGGCTTTACTTAGCCTCTCCAAACTTTGTCTATAGGGATTTTCTGGTGCGCCCAGCTCATTCCCGTGTCCGTTTTGCCGTCTGGCCCACCCATCTTGCTGTGCTGGTTCCACTTTGCCATCTGGAGGGTCCGGTCGGTACCGACTTCCGGGAACACCATATAGAACTGTACATAGCCTCTCAAAACATTGTCTATAGGGGTTTTCTGGTGCGCCCAGCTCATTCCTGGCATCCGTTTTGCCGTCTGACCCACCCATCTTGCTGTGCTGGTTCCACTTTGCCATCTGGAGGGTCAGGTCGGTGGGAGGTCATTGGGTCAAAAATGAAAATTTTCAAAAGTGGTCAAATTTGGTACCAAATGAAAGCCCTAGGCGAGCTGAGCAAGTTTTGTCATAGAACTGCATGCTCAAAGTGGCTGTAGAGTGCTGTGGTGGGGTGGGGTGGGGACTTGGGCGATTTTCGGTCAAAAATGAAATTTTTCAAAAGTGGACAAATTTGGTACCAAATTAAAGCCCTAAGCGATCTGAGCAACTTTTGTAATAGAACTGCATGCTCAAAGTGGCTGTAGAGTGCTGTGGTGGGGTGGGGTCTTAGGCGATTTTCGGTCAAAAATGAAATGTTTCAACACTGGTCAAATTTGGTACCAAACGAAAGCCCTAAGCGATCTGAGCAACTTTTGTCATAGAACTGCATGCTCAAAGTGGCTGTAGAGTGCTGTGGTGGGGTGGGATGGGGACCACTAGCGGATCCAGGATTTCGTGACGGGGGGGCGGTAAAATTTTTCCAGCGGGGCCCCCCAGAAGTTGAAGAAATTTTTTGTTTTTGCAATAAAATCGGTCTTCGAATCTTTAATTCTTTTTATATAGAATGAACAAAGTTTTTAAAATTCTTGACAGTTTTAGGCAAAAATGGTAAGTTTTTCCGAAAAATCGGATGCATTTTAAACTTTTTCTTCACAAATGCAATAAATATGCGGTTAAAAAGCAGAAAATTCGCGCCGAAGGCGCGAAATTTTGGTTTTTTTGCTTTTTCTTTCTGCCTTTTTCCCTTACCTTAATTGACGGGGGGGCGGCCGCGCCCCCCGACCGCCCCTGGTAGTGCTGTGAGTGGGGACCTTAGGTGATTTTGGGTCAAAACTAAAATTTTCCAAAAGTGGTCAAATTTGGTATCAAATGAAAGCCCTAAGTGAGCTGAGCAACTTTTGTCATAGAGCTGCGTACCCAAAGTGGCTGTAGAGTGTAAGCGGTGCGGTACGAGCTGTGATTGGCTTGCTTGCTACTGTTGAAAGATATCTATACATACCTTCAGGAGCATACATATATAAAATAATAGAAAACAAGAACAAAAAGTGCTCCTTCGTCGCATGTAAAATACATATGAGTCTTCGTAGGCAGGTTGTACATAATCAGAAACTAGCCTGTAAAATACATATGAGTTCCGTAGGGAGGTTGTAAATTAAGGAAAACAAGTTGCAACCGCTTAACATATGAGCCTGTCCTACAACGAGGCTCATATTGGCGTCACAGTGCATTCCACATTAAAGCTTCATTAAAGAACCTCGGCTTTATCCTCATTACGGAAAAAATGAATAGACGTTGTGGCCCAGAAGAAATGGACTGAGGTGAACTACGACTGCTCAAGCTGAACTGTACATGCAACCTGATGTTTCCTGATGCACACACACACACACACACACACACACACACACACACACACACACACACACACACACACACACACACACACACACACACACACACTATAATGACTGATGAACAAGCTATGTGAAGGATAATTTGTAATGAAAAGCTTTATACATCATGGATTTATACAAAAGTAAAATATATCTCTGCAAATTATTCGTGTTATGACATACGCCAATATGAGCCTCGTTGTAGGACAGGCTCATATGTTAAGCGGTTGCAACTTGTTTTCCTTAATTTACAACCTCCCTACGGAACTCATATGTATTTTACAGGCTAGTTTCTGATTATGTACAACCTGCCTACGAAGACTCATATGTATTTTACATGCGACGAAGGAGCACTTTTTGTTCTTGTATATATACATTGTTGTTGTTCACTAATCTTACATCCTTTTTAAATGCTGTTTAATAATGAACGCTGTTTATTAGGTTGTGGACAGAAAGCTGTTGGGCTATGGAAGTCCCATGACTACGAAAGCTGCTACTCGGTATGACTGTGCTGTGACAACTACATAAGTATATACTAACATTCCTACTTATGGTGGGGCGACTCAATCTATGCCCAGCTTGTTTTATATCCGTTTTTTGCATGAATATATACGTAAATGCTATCTGAGTGCTCGCCACGCCACCCGAGCAAGAGTCCGACCTTCCACTCTTTTCGTCGCATGCTTAAATGACACGAACGTACTTAATATAGTTCCAGTGCTGTTCGATGAACACCGCTACGCTACAATGAGAGGGCATATTAGGCAATTGTTATATAGGATAATATCCCATCTGAAAAAAAGATAAGGATTTACATACAGATCCGTTTATATTTGAGACAAAGCAGGGCTTATTCTACTAGGGGGCCCTTCCCATAAACACCCTGCCTCCCCCACATCCCCTCGAAAAAAGTGGATGCCCCTGCCCCATTTTGCTACTAAGTTTTGCCCTGAAAAATCGTTCAAAAGGCCAAATTTTTACTCTATTTTTGCCCTTTTCAACACTAAATCTGCTTATTCTTGCGATAAAAATAAACTTATATACAGTGCATGCTAGCCTCTCGGACTTTTGGACGGCCCTATATGATCCCTCAAGAAAAAATTCTTAGAATAAGCCCCTGCAAAGTAATGAAAAATTAGCATATTTTGGCAAAAATTTCAACATTGAAATATTTTTCAACAATTTCCCCGAAAATATTTTTGGAATCAAGGGCAGTGGCTGGCTAGACTGTAAATTAGCAGTGTATGTATATTCTGAAAAATTGACAGAAAAATTTAAATTTCAATTGTAGAATCTTTAGAAAAATTTTCTTGAATTTAAGTTTGGAATAGGCGCATAACTGGATAACTAACCTAAAATTAGGAATGCACCGGGGAAAAAATTAACAACATTTTGTAAATTTTTGCCATTTTTTGACCATCTTTTGAATTTTGACGATTTTTTGAAATTTCGTAGACAGGAGATGTTGCAAATCTTTTGTTTTCCCACCGGTTTGAGTCAAAACAAGTATCATAGTAACGTTTGTATATCAGAAATTATTGCAAAATTTGAATTTTCAAGAAAAGTTTTGAAAATTCTCTATTTGGACCCCCAATTTCCAGGCCCCGGCCCTTGTAGTGGCGATCCCGGTGCATCTCAGCTTAAAATTGTTTAAGTAAAGTTTTAGTATAAAATAGAAGATTTTTTTAGACCAGAAAATTTCTGCGAGGAGGAAAATTATTGAAAATATTGACAAAAACCCTAAGAATTTGGCATTTTTAGGACATCCCTTACCCTCCCCCCCCCCTTAGTTCTGCCTAAAAAACCCCTACTTTAACTTCGCCTCTATCTAGCTTCAACAAACAGTGGTGGTGCTACTTGTTTTGTTTTTCTGTTACGTAACATACATATTTTTAGGGTAAACGTTCCAGAAAGTGCACCTAAATATGGCGCTGTCTCCCATGCGGAAATTGCCGACCACTACACGAAGTGTATCAAATTGCTGAACGAAAACGTACGATTTGTACTGTACTTTGGGCAGAGTTTTACTTTTATTTGCGCTATTAAATTTTCACTGATAAATTATTCTTTCAACAGTCTTTAGTTCAACAAATATTCTTGCCTGGGTTTATCTTAGGTGTAAAAGACAGCCCATTAGAGTGGTTGATTCAGAGTACTTTAAATGCTAAATTACAACTAAATTAGCCGATTTTTTCTTGTTCTCCTATACGTATACGTAATTCAGTGATCAACAATTCAGTTTTTAGGACCAAAATAGGCGATTCTTTACCAATCGTGCGTATGCGTACTATGTCAAATATTTGAAAACTGGAACACTTAAAAACGGACATTTCCTGGTAATGTTTCTAGTGAGTGGGAGGACTTCCAAAACGTGGGGAATAAATTGGGGCGTAGTGTTGTCTGTACTGAGAATGTACAGGCTATTCAGAATTGCGCAATTGCTGGTGGGTCTACAGGCTTGCAACGAGATTAGCCACGCTAACAGTGCTGCAAAACGTGTTCCGTAGACAACTATGAGAACAGTCCTGAACAGTGTGCAAACGCAGATAGAAAGCTTTTGAAGAGGGGAAAGTGTCCAAAAATTGCAGAGTATATGATTTTAATCCATTAATTTTTTCAGCCTTTTATCGTTTAGGCGAATTTGTCTCATTTGTACCTTCACCAAGCGCGTAGCCAGGGGGGGGGGGCGAGGGGGGGCATGCCCCCCCCCCGAAATCGGAGGCAAAAAAAAAATTTTAATGAGTAGCAGCAGCGTGAATAAATATTTCGAAAACATTTACCCGCTGAAATATTCAGTCCTATTCCTCCAGTGGTTCAGTTGCGGTAGAAATTTCAGAGCAGTTTTGATTTGCCCCCCTCCGAAATTTTTTTCTGGCTACGCTAGTGACCTTCACTATATATATATTTCTTTGATGACGACTATACGAAATATTTCGAGTGTGTATCGCGGCGGATATCTTTTGTTCTAGAAAATTGGTTTAAAGAATGCTTTTGATTTGCGACTAATTGATTACCTAGACAATTTGCTGCGGGAACGTGGCATTGCTGGAAATACGACAAACAGTGAAAATTCTACGGTGCCTCAGCAAACTAATTTCCAGGTATATATTTTGTTTTTTCTATATTTTAGCCGAATCTTGTTCTATAAGTTCATACTGTGGTTCATATGAAGTAATGCTAAATATAATGATTAGTTAGTTATGGGATAGGGTGGTTAAGGGTGGTGAACTTCTTCTGGGGTTATTTTTCCAATTTTCTCCAAAGTCCGATTTCGTGGATTTTTACATGCATTGTACATGTACTTTATTATCCTTCTTATAAGTCGTAATTGAAATTTTAGGGTTGTCTAGTAATTTCACCTCATTCTTGTGTTAAGCATATTAAATTCAAAAAGGTATCCATTTTCACGCGTATATACCGAAAAATCTCCCGACAAACGTTTATGAATTTGAACAATTACTTCAAATTACTAATACTGTTAAAATATTAAACTTGTCACTGTGGAGTTGAAATTTTAGTTTAGGCTTTTGAAATTTCATTATTTTTTGAATATTTAACATTTGCTACCAAGCAAAAATTTTAAATCGTTAAAAATTAATTAAATGTTTTTAAAGGTCTTAATGAAAATTTTAATTCCACAATGACTCGGTGTAACATATAGTAGTTATATATTTGACGTATATATAGATTATCCAGATTGTTTAACGTTAGCTTATAATTAATTTTTTTAATTTAGCTTAACGAGAGATTTTATTGGTACACCCCAAAAAGTGACAACTTTTTGAATTTACTATGTTTTTAGCTTATGAATCCTCAAATTTGAGATGAAATTGCTCAGCAACTGCGGAAAAAATCGGAAAACTAACTCTCCCTTAATTGCTTGTATCCCTTTGGGCAGTGTTTTTATGTTTGGCTCAGCAGCTCTGAATGCTTCAGAAAATACCACCAATAATCTACGATCTCACGAAATTTCGCAACTTCGCTTTGAGTTTTCTCGCACTGCAGAAGTTTTAACCCAAACCTGGAAAATGTCCCTCCCCAATAATAGTGCGAATTCTCATCTGGCCAAAACTTTGTATTTAGTAATTTATAAGGAATAGACTGCTTTTGCCGACGGGTATGTGTAGCGTAATCATCTCTCAAGACATTTTTGCTATTTTTTAGAATAAAATGTGTAACTACCAAGACATTCTGAATTTACACACATGTGAATGTATTATGAGGAGCGCGATAGCGCCCCCCTAGAATAGGGAAAATTTGACGGAATGTGTAAAATCTGGACATTGGAGTAGTATAAAGGGCTTCTGTATGAAGGGCCTGTGGGCAGGGGTACATGCTGTGAAAATTTCAGCCGGTTCGGCGCGGTAGATCTTGAGATATGAAAATTGACCCCAGCGCAGGACGCGTTTCTCTTTTCCCCCCAGGAGTACAAGTTGAAGGAGCCTTCAGACCCCAACTATTTCAGGTTTTTTTTGTACAAAAAGTACCCCGTTTTTCGCGGTTCCCGGACCCCCCAGATGACCCCCGAAAAAAACTAAGTCCGAAAATTTGTTAGCCACTTAATGGAGCGAACGAAGCCGGGCTCTCATGTTGTCCATGTATGAAGGTATTAACGTGAATATGCGACTAGGCTATATTAGGTGTCGGCCGGTCACCTGTGGCGCCCTGGCCAGGGGTCGAAAGTTAGTGTAAAATGGGGGTCTGGGCCTATGGGCTGTGGAGCCCTACACATTGGAGGTGATGGGCTGTGGTTTTGTATTAGAATAGACCCCTGTATGTTGAATGTAAAAGACCCATTAGTTTCGCTCTAGGACCTACCCATGAGACTGGGGTGTACCCTGATACTGGTGGGCCCAACCGTATCTCAACTCCCCAACTTTAGCTTCTTCTATAGAAAGATATATATACGCTTCATGTAGGTCTTTCATATTCGGTTTGTGGGGTGGGCCAGAGAAGTACTCCAGCATAGGCATAGGCTTAAGTTCGGTGTCAAATGAAAGCCACTGATGAGGTGAACAATTTTTGTCGTTGAAGGACCCCTCTGAAGTGGACCTATCTGCCCTGACCAAGGTCCGGACCGGTCCAATATAGATTTTTCGAAAACTTTCCAAATTTGGTATCAAATGAAAGCCCTTGCAGAGGTGAAATTTTTGTCGATGAAGCAGGGTTTTTTCGTCGCGGACAAGTGTGCATTTTTGTGCATTTTTAAAAAATAGTGTGCATTTTTGAAAAATTGCTTATTTTGAACTATAACATACATTTTTGGCCGTAATTTTGTGTTCTACGCATTTTTTACTTCAACTGGAATCCCAAGCTTTAGTTGATGTTTTGATGACGATTTTAAATCTTAACTGGTTAACACACGTATACTGATATTTAGGCAAATGCAGAACTATATATATGTTACGTACAAAGTCCGCAGCCGTACAATGTCAGCATTGTATGGCATTTTCGTACAATGTCAGCATTGTACGTACAATGCTGACATTGTACAGTCTTCTGCCGTACAAAGTCCGCAGTGAACAGTCTTTGGCTGTGCAATGTCCGCAATTACACAAAATTACCATAATAAGTTGATAATACTACTTAGCAGATCTAACATTAATCCTCTCCCAAAATTTGCAACATTTTCTAGCGGAATGTGGATCTTGTCTCGATTACACTTGCCTCACTAAAAAAGTTTTAAAACCACATGACTTGACTTGACCAAAAGTTAAAATTGTGTACGGGTATACTTTCTATCACGCTGAGTTCAAATATCGCAAAAATTTTCCAAAAATTTTCGATTTCGCGATGTTCAGTTTTTTCGTAAGGGGGAGGGTGACAAGGATCCAAGGGAAACCGAAAAATTTGCAACATTTTCCAGCGGAACGTGTATCCTGTCTGGATTGTGTCACCAGTGCTCCCACTAAATAAAACCCAGTATAAATCACGCAACCGTAGGCAGAAGGAACAAATTGTCATTTAAACTTAGGGTTGTTTCAGTAGCCCATTTTAGTTTCAGTCGGTAACCTAAATTTCAGTTTCAGCAGGATACCAAAAATAATTTCTGTCTCAGTACAGTGACTAAAACATTTGTAAACAAACATCACTAAAACTAAAACAAAACAAAGAAACAAAAACAAACAAACCAGCTCAGAAATTTTCGCAAAATTTTTCGAAATCGCGAAATTAGAATTTTTTATTAGCAATGGGGCCAAGTGAAACCGAAGAATTTTTTGTCTCCGACTTTGCTGTGAAGTCGTATAAAGGGGTTTACGGGGTCGCAGAACACTGCAAAGTTAAAGTCAAACTAAAGATGTAAGCTTAAGATGCAAGCTTATACTGAACCAAAGGAAAGCTGAATCGAAAAACAGACTTCAGGTTAGTGTTCTGCGACTCCGAAAACCCTATATATATCCAACTATTCAGCAAAATCGAAGACAAAAAATTTTTCGGTGTCCCTTGGATCCTTGGGCCCACCTTATGAATCGAAAAAATCGATTATATATTAGAATACTAATAAGGTAATTTTATGTAACGGCGGACTTTACACAGTCAAAGACTGTACAATGCGGACTTTGTACGGCAGAAGACTGTACAATGTCAGCATTGTACGTACAATGCTGACATTGTACGAAAATGCCATACAATGCTGACATTGTACGGCTGCGGACTTTGTACGTAACATATACAAACTAACGTATATAGGTGTCGAGTTTTGACATCTGCAATTCTGTGAACCTATTTATATATATATATATATATACAAGTTCAAAAATGTGAAGAACATAATATCAAGATAGGATTGTCAATTTGCTGCCAAATTTACTTATATGATTTTATGTATATAATTCAAGAATTTCTTCAAAGTAACGACAAAATCCGAGCTGTAATTACGTATTGGTGTAATTCAGCCCTGTCCTGCGGGCAACCATTTAATATATATAATACGTATACGTAATAATTTAGATTTGTATACGTATATAATGCAGAAATTAGATTGAAAGTCGACGCCGGGGGTTCTTGGGGGCGGAGCCCCCCAGAAGTTGTAATTTTTGGAATTTTGAACACGAAAGAAATTTTTTGAACAATTTCTTACCATTTTAACAGATTAACAAACGGCAATAAGAGAGCTAGCATTGTACGCGTCGAACTGTTGTAGAGGAAGAAAACGTAAAGAAATACTTTAAGAGAAATTGGGTCTGGGTAAAACCCGGCTCCGGCCCCGGCCCCGGCGCACATGGGTAAAACCCGGCCCCGGCCCCAGTCCGGCGCACGCAGAGTTTAATAAGTGGGTAAAACCCGGCGCACTAGCCCGGCGCACTTACAGTGTAAATTCTTATGCAGTATAACAGAGGTGTATGTGTAATTACGCATATGTGTAAAGATTTAAGATTTAGTTTATGAGTATTGAGTTGAGTTTTATATATACTTTACAGTGTGTTACGCAACCTTTTCTAGCCATTTTGTATTAATTCATGGTTGGTACTTATAATTTTGAAATAATATAACTGAAAATAAATAATTTTGAAATATATGAAGTATATTTTGTATGAACTGATTAAAAAGCTTAAAATTATCCAATATTATTAATTCCTAAGACATTCCTAAAGTTTAAAACATTTAAGTTTTACGTTTTCCAAAGGGGACGTCAAGGAGAACTGGAAAATTTTGGTATATATGTCTTATCCCCCCATAGTAAATTTTACAAGTTAATAATTTTTGAATTTTAAAATTTAAATTTATCGTCATGTTCTTTATTTGGTCTATTTCTATGTCAGCAAAATTTCTTGAATACTTTTTAATTACGTACGTATTGTTTCTAAATATTGTTTCATATTGTTTTAAAACTTCGTGATGTATATATGGTAAAAATAAATTTAAAACCTTTGCTATGCATTTATTTCATTAAATGCAAAATGTTTCGCTAAACCCAATGTACAAGATAAATATGTAATTGCGTGACTTAACTGTGAAAAAAATCATAATGAAAACAAAACAATGCGTACATATACTTTTCCATTGTTGTGAGGGATTATATATACTGTTTGCAGTATCGTAAGTTATACGCAAATACAATGGATTCTGTATTTGCATGCATAATACACACGTATATGCACGTGTTTAATTGCGCCGGGTTTTCTAAACATTGGGGCCGGGTTTTACCCTGCGCCGGGGCCGGGGCCGTATTTTACCCACCTAAAACAAACACATGCGCCGGGGCCGGGGCCGTGTTTTACCCAGGTGCGCCGGGGCCGGGGCCGGAGCCGGGGCCGGGTTTTACCCACACCCGAGAAATTGGCTTAATCCAGCCGTTTATTTTTGACGATGAAGAAAAGCACAGTAAGAATATTTATAACCAACCTAAAGCAAAAATATTTAAATAATTAATTAGTGGATTTATTAAAGAAGAATAAAACAAAGAAAGTTCTATGCGACGTTGCCGTAACCGAAAAATAGTTCATAAGAAAAAGCGGGGGTCTGGGGGTGGCAGCCCCCAAGCTAAAAGCTAGAGCTTTTTTAAAATTTAAAGCACTTTGGAAACTTTTTAAAGCATTCTATATATGGTTAGCGGAAGCAAAATTTGACTGCATTTATGTGTGCATTTTTAAATTCGAGTGTGCATTTTGGGAAAAAGTGTGCATATGCACTGTAATAGGCACAAAAAACCTGCGTTGAAGGACCTCTCTAAATGTACATAGCGGCCTGTGGCGCCCTGGACATTGGTCCTAATTGGTCAAAAATCCAAATTTTCAAAAGTTGTTATATTTGGTATCAAATGAAAGCCCATGGGGAGGCAAACAATTTTTGTCATTGGAGAACCCGTCTAAAGTGGGCCTAGTGGCCTGTGGCGCCCTAGGATAGGTGTCATAATTGGTCAAAAATCAAAATTTTCAGAAGTTGTCATATTTGGTATCAAATGAAAGCCCATGGGGATGCGAACAATTTTTGTAATTGGAGGACCCCTCTAAGCTTTGTGAGCTGAGCAGCTGTTGTAATAGAACTGCATATCCAAGGTGACTGCAAAGCGCTGGTTGACCTGCCTAAGATGTTTCACCGTCTAAAAAGTTCTAAGAAGGCCATGAACAGTGGCCTTCCAGCCTAAGATGACGCACCGTGTATTAGCTTCTGAAAATGACTATTAATAGGCATCAGCAAATATACATTCAGTCCAACTAGAACGTTTTCATTCAGCCTGTTTACAGTATATAGCTAGCTTTACTTATATACATTGTGTATAATATAATATACGTATCTTCTCTGACACGATTTTTCTCTGCAGCGGAAAAATAAGCGAAACTATGGAAATGCCCTCAACGGGCCACCAACTTGGTAGAATAGGTGTAGCAGTGTGTTGTCACTATGATGCGTAAGTATCGTTTAGCTACCATCAGGATTTTTGGTTAGCTATTAGTCCAGTTAACCGTTCGGCCTCCCATCCCAACTTCAGACAGGGAATTATGTATTATCTACTTGTTTATAGATAACGTAGTACTATCTTAGACTGTAAGCCTCTTCTACGGCAGTTGGCTTGTAGAAATGTCTCGCCTGAGTTCTAGACGGCAGTTCTAGTCAGTAGGATAACGATAGTCACGATAGTTTTTGCTAAATACAAACACGACACGGCTTACTTCAACGTAACAACCGACAGACTGAAACAAACCCTCGCCTTATATACACAGCTATTGTGATTTTTTACAATTGTGATTCTGCTGAAGCGGAAAAATGTCGTTTCTCAATTCTCAGCGACTAAAATGACAAAAACCAGCTTCGTGCGCCGAAGAGGAGATGTATTCGGCGACTAAAATTACACAAATCAACTTTGTGCGCCGAATAGGGAATCTTCTCGGCAACTAAAAACAGAAACCAGCTTTGTCACCGAATAGGGAATTCCCCCTATTTTGTGAACCCGAACTTTGAACTTTGAAGCCTATTTTGTGGTGATAAATTATCATAGACAGCTTTAGATGGATTTCACAGCGAAAGCTTTTGAAACTGAGTTTTCACAGACACAGCATAATCTGTCTTCGATGTGTTATCACGCTTAATCAGCTCATACATATTTGGATATTGATGCAGATCTGTGTGCTCCGTTCTTATTTTATCGAGGAATGATAAAATCAAGCAATAATATACGTATATAAAATGTTTTTGATATATATTTTAACATATTTTAGCACATATTTTAACACAGGCACTGTCGATGAACTTGAAAACTTTTTTCAAAATCGGACTTGTGTAAATCTTGTGTATATAAATTTAAATTTAAGTGTTTATTTTTGTTTGAAGCTGTGTAAAATATAAAAATGTTGTTTTTCAGATATATATATTACGAAATAAAATAGATTTAAACGTTATTTTCTTGTTACAATATTATTTTCGGATCATTCAAGCCAAAGTTCTGCCAACTGCACTTGTCTAACGTCCCGAAAGAACCCACACGGGGAGTCTGGTGGGGCGGAATCCCCCAGACCCTGAGGAAATTTTGTAAATTGCAATAAAATTCACCATGGAAATTCTAAAAAGTCCATTAATCATTAATCATCATTGATCCATTAAGTGTCAAAACTAGGAATTTAGGAAAACTAGGTCAAATTCTAATTCCTGAGTAAACTTTGCCTACTGAACCGATTTCTTTATTTTTCCAACTTGTTGGAATAATTTTTCACAAACATGCTGGTTACTTACTAAAAGGTTCGAAGCTTCAATTGCAGCTGGGGATGGTTCCATAATATGGACAGAAAACAGCAATTCTCCAATAGATATCTGGGCTTTTTCTAGGCGAAAAAAGTGGGGGTGGGGAATTGGGGGGGTAGCCCCCCACTAGTGGGGGGGGGGGACCAAAAAATGAGGGGAAATCCAAAGTGATCTAAAATTGGCAAAAATGCAGTAAAAATAGCCTGTTTTCTACATATATTGCTATACCTATGCTAAAAATTACTCAAAAAGTGAGTTTGAGTACCAAAATAGACGATTTTTGACCAAAAAATTGTGGCGAAGCCGGAAATTAAATTTTTGAAAATTTTTGGCATTTTCTGGACACCTTACAGTGAGTGTGGGGGGAAGCCCCAAAATGTGGGGGGAAGGGGTCGAGTGGGGGCACCCCCACCCCCCCTCAGTAAAAAAAGCCCAGGATATCCAGAATAGCGGGGGTCTGGGGATTCAGAGCTCCCCAGAAGTTGAGAAATTTTTTAAAACTGTCGGCAAAACCGCATTGAAAAGTGTATATATTCTTTAAGCTTTTGTTTTGAATATTTTTTGGCGCAGACAGACTGCTTTTTATTTTGAAAGATATGTACAAGAAACGATATTGAATCGTATGTATTAGCTATATTCGTACTATACTATCTTAATATTTGTATACGTAAATATACGTAAATAATTTGTACGCAACTGGATAAGCAGAAGTATTTGCAGAATCAATACAACACCTATATATAATCATGTCGCAATGCAGGAAACCATTTTAAATGATTGGAAAGAGGCGGGGGCAGCAGCCGCCAGCTAAAAGCTAGAGCTATTTTAAATATGAAAGGCTTGAAAACTATATATTTTTTCAGAGCTCTTTTTGCGAAAATTTTCGAAAATTTGGCTGTGTATTTTGGGGCCAGTATAAAACGCAGACGCAGACGCAGACGCAGACCAGCAGACTGGGGTATAAAACGCAGACTTTAGTGCAGACGCAGACTCGGGTATAAAAAGCAGACGCAGACTTTACTAAAGGTATAAAATGCAGACTTCATTGCAGACTTGCAGACTCGGGTATAAAAAGCAGACTTTAGTGCAGACATGCAGACTCGGGTATAAAAAGCAGACTTTAGTGCAGACTTGCAGACTCGGGTATAAAAAGCAGACTTCATTGCAGACTTGCAGACTCGGGTATAAAATGCAGACTTTAGTCCAAATTTGCAGACTCCGCTATAAAATGCACTTCAGTGCAGCTTTGCAGACTCGGGGAAATATAAAACAGTCTCGGATAGTCTCTTTTGGTTCTTTCATATATACTGCGGCTGTAGACTCGAATACTAAAATGTATACGCCGACTAACGAATTCTCAATTTATATATTACCCATTATTAGCTAGCTATTCCTACATTAATTTCTCGTGCCAACTTAACCTTAACTTAACCTATGAGTCTTAAGCTAGAACCTATACTCTTCTACTACTTCTACATCTTAGACCGGAGTATAAAAAGCACTTGGGTATAAAATGCAGACTTTTGAGCAGACTTGCAGACCCTTGCATTGTAAGCCCCTGATGAGTCCCACAATCAGGTCAGTCGGGCATAACAAGGCGGTCCGTATATGAAAACGATGCACTTATGTAATCTGGCACAATGCTCTTGCACTTCTTATTTCTATACCACAACAGCCTACAATTTAACTGTCATAATTCTATTAATATAGTCCACACTAATCTTTGTTTTGTTTTGTGGTTCTTTAATTTTGAGCAGACTTACGTACTTTGCAGACCCTGATATAAAATGCAGACTTGGCTATAAAATGTAGGCCAGTCTGCAATTAAAGCAGGCTCCGGTATAAAATATTATGCGTATAGGTTTTGCAGATTTTGGTGTATAACTATGCAGTATACTATGCAGTAGCTATCACTCAATGGGTGACTCAACTAAGAAGGTAGGTAGATAGGCATGGGCTGTTTGTAGTTTTGCCTGGTTGTCCGTTTATAAAAAACACAAAGTGGTGCATACTCCTGTTATGTACTGATTGCCCGTTTGTTTTTTGTTTTAACACACCATTTAGCTTTAGCTGTGTTGCTAGATTGCTGTTTATGTTTTCGAGTCACCTGGGGCCAGTTCCATAAAAGTTTGCGAGTACTAGACTCGACAACTCGACTCATGCTAGTTGTCGAGTCTAGTGCCCCAGGTGTACCATAAAAACCTCCCAGTCGAGTAGCTGCTAGCACTCGACTTGCGAGTCTAGCTTCTCACAAGTTTGAACACTAGTAACTAATCGACTAATCGGGTTCCATAAATCTTTTGTCTTGCCTTGCTAGTACGCTACTAGCATCCGTCTAGTTCTCTAGTCTATTTTGACTAGAGAAGTGATTATTAAAGCTTGATAACTTTTTCATTTTTATCAAAATAGACTCAAAATCAAGAGACACTCGTTTTTGAATCTTTTCTAGAATGTCTGCAATTTTTACAAAGTTTCATTGAGATTTGAATTTTATGCGATTTTTACATGATTATGGTTATTTTCTGGCGAACTCGCACTCGCAGTTATGTCCTCCCACTTGCACTGCTAGTTTGTCGAGTCGCCGCACTCGCTTAGCTAATTTCGTCGAGCCAAGCCAAAAGTTTTATGGGACACTTGACTCGACGACTAGCAGTAGCATTGCGAGTTCTCGCATACTAGTACCAGGGGCCAATTTCACAAAAGTTTGCAAGTTGCGCATTCCGCAACTCGCAACTGCATGTTGCGGAATTGCAAGCTGCAAGTGTTGCATAAGGTTCAAGTGCGGAATCCGCACTTGCACTTGAATTGCAAGTCAAGTAGGCTGCAAGTTGCAAGTCTGCTTCTACACAAGCAGCAAGTAAGTGTTTCATAAAACTCGCTGAAACACTCACTTGCAACTTGGAAGGTGGAGTAAAGTCGTCTAGTAGATTTTTACTAGACGATTTTCAAAAAATTGGAATATGTTTCCTAATTTTCGTCTGTTTTTAATAAAATTTAGGAATTATATAACTGTTTTGAAATGTTTTGAACATTTTGTGAAAATTTCAATAAATTTCATGCAATGGTGAAAGAGTTACGATTTTTTGAAGAATTATGGTAAATTTTCTTTCTACTCGCACTTGCAACGCAAGTACTCGCACTCGCGTTGCAAGTGGGTCAAGTTCCGCTACTTGCTTAGCTAATTTCCGCAAGTTTGCAGAAAAGTTTTATGAAACACTTGTAATCCGCACTTGCACTTCAAGTGCGGGTACTAGCAAACTCGCACTTGCAAATCCGCAACTTTTTATGAAATTGGCCCCAGCATGCGAATCAATGTTTTATGGAACCGGCCCCTGACATTTTCTGTTTATGCTGATTTGCTACAGCATTTTTAAAATTTTGCTCTCTTAAACACTTTGCAGAGTTTGAAACCCGGATACTATTCAAAGTTTACAATTTATGCTAACAATATGACCATATTTAGCTATTAAATATTAAAACACATTCAAAATTCTTATATAAACGTCAATTTAACCAAGGACGTGGTATATAATGCTACTCATTTCTGATGGGCTGTTGCGTGCAGACAAGCACGGAAAATTTAAACATTGCTCAAGTCCAAGCGGACAGCCCTTACGAACAAACGGACAACAGCAATACAGCAAACAGCAAAAGTATGAACAAACCCTCCGAACGGACAAAACGACAAACGACCAAACAGCAAAAGTATGACTATATTTTAAAACGGACAAACCGACTACAGAAATGAACAAACGGACAATCATGAATGGGCTACCCATGACCCCATTCTAAATTTTAAAGTTGCTGGTGAAAAAGTCTTAGAAAGCCTAAAAAGTAGAGCTGGGGAATGCGCTTTTAAATCAGCCTGCAAGCATGTCAAAAAGTCTGCATCTTATATGAGCTTAAATGCCTATACATAAAGGTGTTGTTGCTTCCGGCCACCTGGCGATCCTCAATCGGCCCGGTCGGACCGCCTCCTGAGTTGGCAAGAGACGGCCGCAACCCTAAGATACGTAGGCGTTCACCGCTCTGGGGTTTTCCCAGTGATATATACGTAAGTCTGCTTTTTATACCCAGGTCTGCAAGTCTGCTCAAAAGTCTGCATTTTATACCCGAGTCTGCTTTTTATATCCGGGTCTGCAAGTCTGCTCAAAAGTCTGCATTTTATACCACAGTCTGCTTTTTATATCCAGGTCTGCAAGTCTGCATTTTATACCAAAGTCTGCGTCTGTTGTGACGTCTGCATTTTATACCCGAGTTCTTCTCTCCCCTCCTCCTCCCCCCGCATTTTATACCCCTGAGGGTGTAAATTAGTTTTTCACTGTGTAAATCTGTAATCCACAGTATTTTACACAAAAAACCATGGTTTAGCACAAACTATTTGCCCTGTTGTAAATAGATGTTTTCCCAGCAAATTTATGTGGAGGACTTGCTTAATTTTAATCTTATTCGAAAATTGATCTACCCACCTACCTTTTGTACCTTCTTTGTGGAGACATCATATTACTGATGATTTTAAATGACGGAAGGTAGACACACGAAGACCTGAGGATTCTGTTTCGAGGCCACTGAGTGAGGCAGTGGGTTCCAGGAACGTTTTTGTGCTAGGAATAAAGCTTTTCATACTGTGGTGGCTGGTTCTTGACGGAGGCACAAGTCTAGAATATTTATTGGCTGCTGCTCTGGTTCTACCACCTGCTGGAGCTTGTTGTGGCAATAGCGAACTCAAAGAGGGGGATATCCTGACGATGGACGGACAATACTGTGATAAATAGCAAGGGCTCCCGTTGAACGTTTGAGCCTGATGGTTTCAAACTGATTTTCACATATCCTGCCTGCCTTTCCGTTGACGACTTCCAATGCCTCGGTAGCATAGAGCAGCAGTGCATACAGGAAGAGAATATTCCATGGTAGGGCGAAAATAGCAACCTTGTACATATGTGACAAAGCCTTCCTTGATAGCAAGTCCGCATGTCGCCGCAGCATGTCAAGCAGTCGACTTGCTGAAGCTGCGTTCTGCATCCACTGAAGGGCTCAGGACAGTGGTTGGTCTTTTTCTTTACGAAAATTATGGGTGGGAAACAATCTGATTGTTAAGTAAGTATATACAGTTGAAGCGTCAGATAGGCACGTAAATTACATAGGCAAGTAATTAGGAAATCATTAACAATTTCAGCAAATATAATGTAAGAAATGGTTTAGCATGGGGCGTCTGGGGGAAAGTCCCCCAGAAACAGTAGATAAATGTGGATATATATTATAGGGGGGCGCGATAAGGGTGTAACGGGCTCAGCGCGGCCCTTAGAGACCCGTTCGAGCACCGTGCCAGCTAAATACTCAACCAAACTAGACAAATTTGGTATCGTTGGAATCAGCATGACGAGTACAACAAGTATCAAAAAAGTCAAAATTTTCAACTTTGAAAATTTTCGCTTCCGGACAAGTTAGTTTCGTCTGTTACTTTTTTCCGTGTAAGTCTCGCTTTGGGAAGCCGTTTTAGTCTAACTCACAAACTGAACCATGTGGGCATTTTCAGCCGGTGAAGTTTGGTTTTTCTGAGAGTAGTATTTGTGTTAACGTACCTTTTGGACTATTTTCCGCTGCCCGGCCCGGCCGGCCACCTGTGCGGCCGACCAAAGGTGGCCTGACCGCTAAGATGGCCAAAAAAGGCCAATTTTGTGTCACGGCTACAGGGCTCAGGGAACAAGCTAGAGAGACTTGTTGCTAGCTAGCTAGGCTTGTTGCATAAGAAACTTTGGGATGGGTAGCGTGTCATAACGAGGGCGATTTTCGATGTCTGTCCGGGATCGTTCAGGCGGCCGGCTCAAACTTGGTCCGGCCAAATAGCCATTTTCGGAAAATTTCGAAGTCCCAAGTCCACAGAAACTAGTCAAAAATAGGCTTAAATATGCTGTTTTGGGCGGTATAGTGCGACGCATATAAGGGTTATCGGGGTCGCTGAACACGATGAGCGACTGTGCAGCGCTGTTCGGTGCTGCTATCGTGCTGTACTGTTATGCTGCAACAATAGCACGCTGTCTGCAGACTTACTGTAAACGGCTAAACATATGAAACTTGGTGATAATTGTGTCTGTAGTAAGGGAGAACTGTAGCTATGTTACTTGGTGCACTCTCTAGCTTCCACCGTGCTGTATGTGCTGTCCCAAAACACAGCACCGTCGATAACAAGTTATTCATTTGTCACTGACATTTGAAATTCGGCATACAGATAGTTTAGGACAAGACAAACTATTGTAGATAGGTTTCGTATACTTATTACGATGTTACTATATGGTTGCGCTGCAGTAGAGTGCTGCAGAAGTACAGCACGGCCTATAACTAACTACAGGTAACTTGCAATCGTCTGAAATTTTGCAGGCACGTGCAGAATAGCATTGCAAATCATGTCGTGTAAGTCTCCTTTTTTGGCTGTGACGCTTTCGTCTAGTTGCGCTGCAGTAGAGTGCTGCTGAAGTACAGCACGGCCTATAACTAGCTGCACAAAAGTTGCAATCGTCCGAAATTTTGCTTATTAGGACGGCAGAGCATTAGAAATCGTACCGAATACGCTTCTTTCACTGACAGTAAGGTTTGCATCTGGTGATGCTGTGTTTTTTTTTCGTCGAAACTTTTTGCGAACTTTTACGCAGTCCTCCAAAATTTTTTGCGGAATTTCGCAAAAAATTGCGAAATACTTATTTTTTGTATTTGAAAGATAACTAATGAATTTTAGTAATTTGGGTGTATTTAAACACATTTTTAATATTTAACGCATGGGATTAACCAAGTTATAACTACTTTTCGAAAGTCGAAGCATGTATAAACGTGTTTTACAAGTATACTTAATAGTGAAGAGATGCGGGGGTCTGGGGGCGGAGCCCTCAGAAGCTGAGAAAATTTTGTAAAACCGAGGAAAATCCTTAGTGGAAATTCTCAAAATTTTAGTTTCGACTGTCAGTAAAATCCTAAGATATAAGCAAACTGCTAATAGGTTAATAATTGTTTAAAATTATGGTATGTTATGGTTTCAAGGCTAAAAGAATTTCATTGCATAGCTGTCACTAGGCATTCTAACTCAGCTAAGATTGAAAGGTGCCTACGTATATTGAAATACGCGCCGAAGGCGCGAAATTTTTTGAAAATTTTTTTCAAAAAGTATCAGAAACACGTTTATTTTTCATCTGAGACAATTGAAAATGTCTACTCAAAGACAAAATTTTTTGCGAAACTTTACGCAGAGCTCCGAAAAAAGTTGCGGAATTTTCAAAAAAAGTGCGGAATTTCGCAGTTTTTTCGCAAAAAAACACAGTTGCGATGCAGTAGAGTTCTGCTAAGGTACAGCACGGCCTATAACCAGCTACAGATACGTTGCAATTGTCCAAAATTTCGCATATAACTGCAGAAGAGCAATTGAAATCGTGCCGTATAAGTTTGTGTCATCGACCGTATAATTTGCATCTAGTTGAGCTGCACTAGAGCGCTGCAGTTGAGTGCTGCTGAAGTACAGCATGACCTATAATAGTCACAGATTAGTAGCAGTCGCTTAAAATTCTGCATTCACGTGCAGAATAACATTAAAAATCATGCCGTATAAGTCTACTACTTTGGCAGTGACGCTTGCTTCTGGTTGGGCTGCGGTAGAGTGCTCTGGGTTTTTTTTGCGCCACAAACTGCGAAATTACGCAATTTTTTTCTGAAATACGCAAAAAATTTTGGGCCTTTGCGCCACAGTACGCAAAAATTTTTGAGCCAAAATATGCTTAAAAATGCGATTTGGAGTCAAAAATTTTAAAATTCTCCTAATTTTTGCTGGGGGCTGCCGCCCCCAGACCCCCGCCTTGTGTGTACATTTGCTTATTTGAGTTTACTCCAAAGCTTTATGGTTGTTTGTTGTTGATTGATGTTGATGCTAAACCTTTGTATTGTATCAGCTATGTTTTGTTTTCCACTATATAATTCAAAAGTGCCTTTGCATTTGCAAAATTGTTTGGGGCATCAAAACATTTTTTACAACACATCAAGTGCAGGAACCGTACGTTGATTATAAATGAAAATTGTATATAGATGTATATAATCTGTTCAGCTCTACGAAACTTACCCCTCGCACGTGGCCGCACAATTTTCTTGGAACACACGAAAATGGACGGTTTCAGAATCAACTATTTATTAATTTCTTGAAACGTTTTGAACTAAAGTCTGACACAAAAATGTGTGTACAACATCTATAAGGCCTCCAGTGAGCTAAATATACGTCGTAACCCCATAAAACCATATATTTTCGGAATCCTTGCAGCGAAACGAACAGTTTTATAAAATTTAAATTTTTTTAAAATTTAAAAAATTTTAAAATATCGGTTTATCGGGGAATTTTTTCGGACCATTCAAGCTATTCAGCTCATTCGTTCCGAAAAATTTGCCCGTCCGAAGACGCATCGATTGACACAAGAACGAAAAAAATCGGTAGAGAAATAAGCATTTTATTCCAAAATTTCGTTTTTCCATTTCCTTTGATGTTAGCCGCTTTTTGCAACTTTGACTGGTTATTACTCGCGACTCGCTCAAGGAAAAATTTTTTCGATTAGATTTTCAGGACCGCCTAGGCGCCCGCTTTCACCTGATATATGTGATTTTTCAAATTTTTAAAGTCGAGTTTTTTGAAAAATACCACTTTTTAACCAAAAATTTCGGCAAAGCAGATTTAACAAAAGTGAGTAAAAAGAACATAATCATAAAATTCAAGCTGAGCTGAATCCAACGGTATAACGCTTTTGTTGCTACGACTTATATTGCGCCAGAAATGAATTTTTAAAGAATATCCCTTATTTCAGCTGGTTTTTGGCTCTCTTTGATGTTGCCGCCATGACTTGACTGAAGCAGTGTAAACTAGCAAAACCAGCTGAAATAAGGGATATTGTTTAAAAATTCATTGCTGGCGCAATATAAGTCGTAGCAACAAAAGCTTTATATCGTTGAATTCAGCTCAGCTTGAATTTTGTGATTATGTTATTTTTACTCACTTTTGTTAAATCTGCTTTGCCGAAATTTTTGGTCAAAAAGTGGTATTTTTCAAAAACTCGACTTTAAAAATTTGAAAAATCACATATATCAGGTGAAAGCGGGCGCCTAGGCGGTCCTGAAAATCTAATCGAAAAAATTTTTCGTTGAGCGAGTCGCGAGTAATAACCAGTCAAAGTTGCAAAAAGCGGCAAACATCAAAGGAAATGGAAAAACGAAATTTTGGAATAAAATGCTTATTTCTCAACCGATTTTTTTCGTTCTTGCGTCACTCGATGCGTTTTCGGACGGGCAAATTTTTCGGAAAGAATGAGCTGAATAGCTTGAATGGTCCGAAAAAATTCCCCGATAAACCGATATTTTAAAATTTTTTGAAATTTTAAAAAATTTTAAATTTTATAAAAATGTTCGTTTCGATTCCGAAAATATATGGTTTTATGTGGTTACGACGTATATTGAGTTCACTGGAGGCCTTACTGATTTTGTACACACATTTTTGTGTCAGACTTTACAACAGACATTCTTAAAAAATTTTTGCGCCTTCGGCGCATCTACGTAATTGTTCTATTTCGTTCCCAGCTTTAGCATTAGCGTTCTTTCTTTAGCGTATTCGTCTCTGATCGTTCTTTAATGTCGTCAAAACGACATAATGTTAAATAATCAAAATACGTTGCGTTCATTTATAATATATGTATATACGTATATGTCGAAAACAAGATAGTGAAATCGCGAAAAAATTTTTCAGAAGACAAACTTCTAGCGAAAACACACTCACAGTTCCGAAGTCCAATTTTCAACAAATTCCTGCTTATAAATGTTTCATATACGGTACATTTCACGGAAAGAGAGTCGGTTGGAGAAATTTTAAAAATCGGAGAAATATCGCCAACTATATATCGGCGTTTTTCGCCAAAGCTGAAGTAGAGTCCAAACAATTTTTGAAAATGAAAAGCCATTGCAAAAACTTTTCCTTGAATAATTTCATACTTTTTCGCCATTATTGGCGAAAAGTCCGGACTGACTGGACGATTAAATTTGCCCAGTCAGTCCGGACTTTTCGCCAATATTGGCGAAAAAGTATGAAATTGTTCAGGAAAAAGGTCTTACACTGGCTTTTCGCCAATTCTGTTTGGACTTTACTTCAACTGTGGCGAAAGGCGCCAATAGTTGGCGATATTTCTCCGATTTTTAAAATTTCTCCAACCGACTCTCTTTCCGTGAAATGTACCGTATATATTCTATTCACCCATTTTCGCGCTACGAATTGCGTAAAATTTTCGAAGGCTCCTCTCTGTCGTGGCGAAAATTAAGCATTTAAAATGCTTTAAAACGTTAAATAAAGTATAAAATAACACAAAAATCGGTTTTTTGAGCGAAAACAGGCGTGGCGCAATTTTTTTCCAAATTACGCAAAAAAATTTGGGGCACTGCGCCACGGACCGCAAAAAGTTCGGACGAAAAAAAACACAGAGAGTGCTGCTGAAGTATATACAGCATTGCTTATAACAAACTACAGATAACTTTCTGCAACTTTCTAAAATATTCTTATTTGTAGTGGATGAGGGTGTTTCTGCCAAAATCAAGAAAAATGGAGAAATTGGTACTTTTCAAGCTTCTTTGTTCTATGGCTTGGTTGAATGTTACGTAATTATTAGGGGAATTTTTAAAGTTTCTTTCGTAAAGCTTTAACATTTTTGCTTAAGGTTTACTGAGAACCTAAAGAATGAAATAGGACAAGAATAAAAATGCTCCGATGGAGCATGAAAAATGCAATATGGGTGACGCTGGGTTTTAAACGGACAGAGGACTAGGTTTTCAAACGTTAATATGGGAGGGGCAGGTTGAAATGCCAGGAGGACTAGGTTAAAAGCGCACTAATATGGACCAGCTTCGCTGTGTGACCGCATTTGACTATTATTGTCTTAGTTCTAAATTCGTCAGCTTTCCAGGCGAGCTTGCTGATTTTGAAATATGCTTTATATACTTCAAACGTTTTATAGTGAGCTGCCAGAGCGGAATTTGTGACACCAATTTTTACTGCATATAATGTTGTATTAAGTATTGGATTATATGCATTAATTAAATTAATTAAATTAAGTTGTGTTGTAATTTGTATTAGTTATGTGATTATTAAGTATTACGAACAGAACTACAGTCCCGGCTGAAAGTTACATACCCTTTTGCTTGCGAGCGATTCGCGAGCAAATCGCGAAAATTCGTAATACTTTTTGTGATTGCTCTTGTCTGCTCGTGGTCTTTTTCTATGTTTGCTTTATGTTTTTAAGGGAGCTTACCCAGTTTTCAAATTTTTTGTTCAAGTTCTTTAGTGCAGCTGTAGTAGCTTACTTATTACAGGTGCCCTATACACACATATATATGCATATACTTTTATGTATGTATAAGCGCGTTATAAATAAAATGAATAAGCTTATGTGCATATATACCATTAAACCAGGCAGCTGTAATACAATAGTTATCATGGGGGTGCTCGGAGAGCCCCCCATAATATGAGCTATAAAGGCACTTTGCGGATTTTGAAAAGTGCTAATTAGGCATAACTAATTAACGGGAAGGAATTAAGAGCTAATATTTACATTTTTGAAATCTCCAGGCCAAGAGCTTTCGAATGATACCAAACTTGCCCGGAAAAAATGGACTTTGAAAAAATCGACTTTCTCTTACGGGTTTGAAAGTGGGGTTTTTTTTCTCTGTATTCAGCATGATTTTTTCCAATTTTGTGTTAACTCGATTTTTCGAACGGCCCATAGGTAAAATTTTTCTATACTATTTTTTTAATATCTAGGCAATGGTACTTAGCAAGTTTATGTTTTTTTTCCGAATTTCAATCTGGTTCGATTTTTATAGATGGTCAAAAATGGAAAAAATAGCGTTTTTGGACACCTTCAAGCTGAAAAATTTCTAAGTCCGAAAATTTTAAAATAGTCTAAAAACGGGCTAAAACAGCGTTTTTCGGCCTCGGGGTGGTACCCACATATAATAAATCTGGGTCGCTGAACACGATGAGCATAGTGCCGACACCGTATCTCGCCTGGTTCATCAGGTTCAACTGGTTCAAAGTTGAACCAGTTCCTGGTTCAAGCTACTGGAGATAGCTAGAAGGCTGAAATTTTGCATACAAAGGTTATTGGGCATGGGGAATTCACTGGTGGTGTTACTTTGGTGATCCGACCCATGGCTGGCCAAATCTGGTTCAACTGGTTCAAAGTTGAACCAGTTCCTGGTTCAAGCTACTGGAGATAGCTAGAAGGCTGAAATTTTGCATACAAAGGTTATTGGGCATGGGGAATTCACTGGTGGTGTTACTTTGGTGATCCGACCCATGGCTGGCCAGATCTGGTTCAACTGGTTCAAAATTCAACCAGTTCCTGGTTCAAGCTACTGGAGATAGTTGGAAGGCTGAAATTTTGCATACAAAGGTTATTGGGCATGGGGAATTCACTGGTGGTGTTACTTTGGTGATCCAACCCATGGCTGGCCAGATCTGGTTCAACTGGTTCAAAGTTGAACCAGTTCCTGGTTCAAGCTACTGGGGATAGTTGGAAGGTTGAAATCATGCATACAAAGGTTATTGGGCATGAGGAATTCACTGGTGGTGTTACTTTGGTGATCCGACCCATGGCTGGCCAGATCTGGTTCAACTGGTTCAAAATTGAACCAGTTCCTGGTTCAAGCTACTGGAGATAGTTGGAAGGCTGAAATTTTGCATACAAAGGTTATTGGGCATGGGGAATTCACTGGTGGTGTTACTTTGGTGATCTGACCCATGGCTGGCCAGATCTGGTTCAACTGGTTCAAAATTGAACCAGGTCCTGGTTCAAGCTATTGGAGATAGTAGGAAGGCTGAAATCGTGCATACAAAGGTTATTGGGCATGGGGAATTCACTGGTGGTGTTACTTTGGTGATCCGACCCATGGCGGGCCAGATCTGGTTCAACTGGTTCAAAATTGAACCAGTTCCTGGTTCAAGCTACTGGAGATAGTTGGAAGGCTGAAATTTTGCATACAAAGGTCACTGGGCATGGGGAATTCACTGGTGGTGTAACTTTGGTGATCCGACCCATGACTGCCCAGATCTGGTTCAACTGGTTCAACGTTGAACCAGTTCCTGGTTCAAGTTACTGGAGATAGCTAGAAGGCTGAAATCTTGCATACATAAATCTTGTACACGGAATTTGTGATTGCTGCAACCACAGTTATGGCAGCGTTCCCAAAAACTAGACGGAGAACAAGTAGGAAAAATGCTCCTTGCAGTCGCATGAAAAAGTTAATATGAGCTATGATGGTTAACATTTAAATGTGTCAAGGACAAGATTTAAAATGTTTAATATGAGCCAACATCTAAATAAGTAGAGGACAAGATGTAAACGGCTAATATGAGCCGCTACGTTTCTCTTGGGCTCATATTGACGCGACTAAAATGGCAAACATAGATACAGTTTACTGTTAGCATATAAGCATCAGTGTTTATAAACGATTTGATTGGATTGGGAATATATTGAATTAATGTGATGATTGCGATGATAACTTCAAATGTGATTTCTTAAGATTTCACAACATAAGTTCCGCATTTTCGTTTCTTCATTAGATTGGACTTCGGTTTCGTTTTGTTGACTTATATGGTGGCCTTAAATGTGTATATACTTGGATGTATTGGTGGAGAAGAAAACATTTACGTACAGCTTAGTAAAATTAATGTTTGTGCGTCGTTATTCATGCAAGCCAAGTCAGTGTTGGATTCAAAGTAAGCAAAAGCTAAATGAGCGTCAATATGAGCCCAAGAGAAACGTAGCGGCTCATATTAGCCGTTTACATCTTGTCCTCTACTTATTTAGATGTTGGCTCATATTAAACATTTTAAATCTTGTCCTTGACACATTTAAATGTTAACCATCATAGCTCATATTAACTTTTTCATGCGACTGCAAGGAGCATTTTTCCTACTTGTACATATATAGCAAGCTTAACAAAAAAATCAAAATTCGGTTTTTTGGCTGGAACTTTCGCAAAACTAAACCAAATCGGTTACTTTGAGGACCCATGGATAGGTCTTGGGCTAAGCTTTAAAACCACCCCAGTTTCATTGCTCTACCACCTACCATTAAGTTGCAGTAGACGAAAATGTGTGATTTTTTTTGTTAAAGGTTTAAAAAAAATCACCCGTTAACAAAAAAATCAGTGGCGGATCGGATCCCAGAGAGCAGCTAGCAACTTTTTCTGATCAGTTTTGGATAGAGCACACTAGATAACGTATTTAGAACCCAAAACCGCTAACCTAGTGCTCCAACTAGGGCAACTGACCCCGCCGAAGTCTTAGTGGTCACTGATGGCCCCCGACCGCGTCCAGTATGAAGTCTGGTGGCTCTAAAGTGCCGTTTTAAAGGCTAAAACGTTGTTTTTTCGTGTTTGTGAGTGATTATAACCTATTTCCAGGCATTTTGGCAGAGAAACTCAGAACTTCATATTTTGGTGGGGTATGACCCACGGTCACGTGACTCCTGCCGGACCCGTCCGGACCCTCCAGGTACCAACTGGACAGTTCGAAGTGGCTATAAACGTGTCCAAGGGGGTTTTCCAGGGCGCTGAATTCAAATCTGGCATTAGTTTTTCGGTAACTATGGCCTAATACTGACTTCTGGGATCACGTTTATCGTCGGACGGTTCGGGCCCGGCTGGTTACCAGGTTGGACTTCCAGAAGTGCCAGGCAACCTGAAAAACAACGTATATAAGGGTTTTCGAGGTTGCTGAGCTCGAATTTGACGTTAGTTTTGCTCTAGCTGCTGTTCTGACTTGAGTAACAAAACATAAAAATGATTTTTTATTTGTTAAAATTTTAACAAAAAAAATCACCCACCCTAGGACGGCACAGAGGTCCAACTGGGAACTTCTATATATGTATCGATAGTCCACAGTCAGTACATGCCACATGCACAATATGGGTTGCCTAGGGTTTTCCCTTAGTAAATAGCAGCCGAAATTCGAACTTCGGTCATGAACGTTTTTGAGGTCACTTTTGGGTACCCTCACTTAAAGGTCTGCCCTGAACGCATGGAGAGGGCCTAGGGGCTCAAACTCACAGGCTGTAATGTCGAGATGTGTGGCTATCACCATGCAAAAATTTGGGTCTCTGCAACTTTCCTGTGAGTCAGGGTGGGGTGATTTTTTTTGTTAAAATTTCGGATGATTTTTTTTGTTAAGCTTGCTATACGCATGCTTAAACACACACATGTATATATGCACATGCAGCTTAGTTAAAGTGAAAGTTTTGTTTTGGCAAAAAGACATTGAAAAGAAACACAAAAACTAACTGCTCGTGGAAATTTGCGAGCAGTTTTTGCTACTGTTCGCGAGCAATTCGCGAATTGCTCGCGAAAAAAGGAAGGTTACTTTCAGCCGGGACTGTATATCATACATGCGCAAGGGGTGTACTGAGGGTGTACCAGGTACACCCTGATTGCTGAGGGGACCGCGCAGTGCGCAAGCAAAATCAGGGGGACCGCGCAGGACGAGCGAAGCGAACGCTGTTTATAATATCAGACTTGCGCAATTTAGCATAAATTATTCAGAAAAACTAGGTTATAATTAACGAATATTGTCCTAATTTAGTTTGTACAAAAATGAGGAAACTTTGTAGAGCTTCGCAAGCATACAATCTGTGAAATGAGTAAAAACGAGTGGAAATTGGTAGACGGGGCTGCATACTTGCTAATACTCTGAAAATGTGCGATCGCTGTTATGCTATCCCCTCCCCTCTCCACGTCACACGCCCCCCCCGTTGAGCGAAGGGGGACCGCGCAAAATAATTTCTGGTACACCCTGTGAAGAGAGACCTTGCCCATGTATGCTGTATATACAATAGTTGCAGACGCAGAACTATGCTCACAAATTGGTAAACTGTTACTGAAGAACTGCCACCAGCATCAGTCCGGGCAGTTTCCGCGAATATGGGTTGTTCAGCGAAGCTGGTCCATATTAGTGCGCTTTTAACCTAGTCCTCCTGGCATTTCAACCTGTCCCTCCCATATTAACGTTTTAAAACCTAGTCCTCTGTCCGTTTAAAACCCAGCGTCACCCATATTGCATTTTTCATGCTCCATCGGAGCATTTTTATTCTTGTATAAATGTGCACATTGAAAAATTTTCCGGCTATTTGGTCAAACTTAAAATTTTGTTGCCTAATTTTTTGTTATTTTCCAGAAAAGTGTGTAATTACACGTGTGAAATACAGTGTGAAAGTACACTACGTGCCAGTACCTTCAAGTAAGAAAATTGTCGGCAAATGTTTTATTATTGTACGTATATGTGTATATTTTAGGTTGCTGGAACCTCTCTTGACGCCAGCGCCAAAATTTACTCCTACAGAGTTGATCTGTTGTATCGTGAGACCTATCAGATTATTGGTGCATTTGGAAAGGGTGATTCGACCCTGAAAAGTATGCTAATAGAGTTAGCGAGTTAGCGCACTATCTAGAATATGAAAATGGTGACACTGTGCTTGATATTTTGCCTGCTTTTGGCCTTGGGCCAGTGGAACTAGCTGCAGCCTTAAGCTCCAGTTTTGTGAAATACAAAAGGAATTTTAAATTGGTAATTTCTTATCCCAAAACGCAGCAAAACAACGGATAAGTCACGAATCATCCCTCTATCTTGTCCCTTGTTTTTTGTTTCCACAAAACATGCTGGGCTTATTCTTGGAAGTTTTTCTTGGGGGGCCGGAGGGGGGCTGGGGGGGGGGTGAGTATTTTGGGGGGATTTTCAAAGTTTTTCTAACAGCATGCTAAATACAGGGTATTTTTTACAGGGGGGGGGGCGGGGGGGGCCCCTAAATTGACCTCCCCCCCCCCCGAAAATGCCTCCCCCCCCGAAATCGCCCCCCCCCCGGATTTTGGTCTGCCCCCTTAATGAGGTCTACATTTTTTCCAAAAATGGTCAAATTTTCAAAAATTTTCCGGCTTCGCCGGAGATTTTTTTGTAAAAATGGCTATTTATACCTTAAATCCTGGCATTTTTGAGAACTTTTTGTGTTTCACCATGCAAAATACGCCAAAAAATACCATTTTTTGGCTCATTTTGGCAAAAAATCTTCCCCCCCGGGCCTGGGGCCCCCCCCGGGAAGCCCCCCCCCCCGGAAAAAATCCCTAAAAAATACCCTGAAATATTGCGCTATTTTTAGAGTAATCGCGAAAAATAGGCAGATTTAGTGCTTAAATAGGCAAAAATCGACTAAAACTCTCCGGCGAAACCGGAAATTTTTCGAAAATTTGACCTTCTGAGCGATTTTTTCAGGGCAAAAGTTGGTACCAAAAGGGGCACCCACTATTTTGGGGGAAAAGGGTGTTTATGGGGAGCCATCCACTAGAATAAGCCCAACATGGTGCACTAATTGATTAGCCACAAGTTTTATTCAACGGGGTTCTGGATCGCCGTATTAGAAAATATTTTTTAGTTGGACCTCTTCTATTTTTAGGCCCCGGTCCCGCGATGAGGCCATGGCCACAGCAGTGGCAGCTCTAAATTAAATATACTCAAGACTTGCACAGATTTAATTTTGAAGAATCTTGCTGTACGGATAGGAAAAGTGGTAACGGCTGCCCACTCCGCCCGACCAATGAAAATGCCAAAAATTTGAAATCAACATATATTAAAAATTATTTAGGTGATCCCGTGTCGACTGAAGTTGAAGCTGATATTAATGAGACTGTTGGCCAGGCAGATGTGACTATGACGAAGAAACAGCGTAAACGAAAGGTGGCGATCCTTTTTTGAAGTTTTTAGGTGTTTAATCTTCTCTTAGTTAGAAATTAAACATTTGAGAAGTATTGTGTGATTATTCATTGTCGCGTGTAACTGTCAGCGAAATGTTTTACTGTTGTAGCGCCGAGGCAAAACTGTCGAATCAAATGAGAGAGCTATCAATGTTGGCGCATTTGGTGCGGATTATGAGGTAGATGATGATTCTATTATGAGTAGTTTGGTTGTATATTTCTCATTTGGTCATTTATTTTTGAACCATCTGAATTTCGTGAAATCTTGCTATAAATGGTTAAACAGAACCTGCTGACGAAGTTAAAAGAAGGTGTTTTGAATCAGTGCTTGCTATTATAGTTTGACCCATTGTTCCGCAGTGTTTGTCTGGCCATCGAGCGACCCGAAAGTGCCAGCCTTATTTCTGCCTCCGTCCATTTGTCCAACGATCGTTGCCTCCTACCTCTTCACTCTTACGACTTGGCCTTCGACACTGGTATCCCTGGAAATATGGCAGGGACTGAAAGCCCTGCTGAAGAGAGCCAATCCGATGAAAAAAGTGAAGATTCTGATCTAGCCTGTCATATTACATTAGTGAAAGGTGACTTTTGGCGGTCTTCCTTTTTTCCATGTAACAAAACTAAGTCAACTACTTTTGTTTTTTCTAGTTCTAGAGCTTTCGTTGAAAAAGTCAGATGCTTACAGTATTACTATTGATTTTCAATTTTCAGTCGTTCATCGTTAACTTAGCCCTAAATTTTTCCAATTTTCCATGGAATGGGAAGAGGGTGGTCCTTCCGAATTTACAGTATGTATAGTGTAGTAATGCTGGGTTTATTCTACGGATTTTTTCTCGGGGGGCCAAAAGTCCGAGGGGCAAGGAATTTTGGAGGCGAAAATTTTTCGAAAAATATGCTAAATTAGTGCTTTTTTAGCATGCACTGTAAAAATTGAATTTTATCATAAAATCATAATCATAACATACTTTGTAATTTATGTTTCGTGCTACAATTTCTTTATTTTGTCTATTTTTATTACTTTACATTTCCAAACCTTTCGATCTGCGTTTATTTTTCCAGTATATATTTTTTCAGATTTTGTTACGCAGCCATAAAGTTCCGCTACGTTTGTCCTTTGTAAAGATTTGCTTATAGAATGTATTCAGCCTGCCGAAGACACATAAATATTCGAGAGTTTGGAACATGGTTCCACTTAGGATTTTCATCCGTTTTAGAAAATCTGCTCAAGTTCAATGGCCTCCGCCTTCCAGATATTTCCCACGACATTCATAACACTTTTAAAATTACTTGTCTTTGTTTCTACTTTCGAAAATTAGTTGTAGTCGTCGCAGAGGCGTATCCAAAATTTGAAAAGGAGGAGTTTCGTCAAAAAAATTACTGAAAAGGAGGGGACTTTGACGAAGAGTTACAGTTTTTGTAATGGAGTATTGATAAAATTTTCCTTTGGACAATCCAAAAAATGGGTTTAATTCATCCCCCAACCCCTGCCCTGGATACGCCAGAGGGTTGTACGTTGGTGAATAATTTACCTTGTTGTGTTGAAATACATAAAATGTTGAAATTACCTGCCAACCTAACATACCCTTTGTAAAATTCAATTACCTTAGTAAAACCAAATACAAGAATTCATATTTCTTTGCGAAGTTCCGCAAACAATTATGGAAGACAGCTTAGAACAGGGTCACCCGTGGTAGTCAATATTAGTCAGCGTAAGGGTGGGGGCACCTAGCTTGTTCGATTGTTCGAATACTCGAATCTTAGTTTTTCTGATTGCATGCTGACATTTTTACTGTGCATACGTACTAGATGCCTATTTTTATAAGTTTTGTTTTCCTTTTTTGTTGTAGATGCGTTGCAAACCCTGGTGGACATAGATACTTCCAGTTTATGTCCGTCACTAACCTCCATGAATTTTGAAGATGTTGCCAAGGTGAGTTCCGGTTCAGTTTTCTGCGGTATATAGTTGTTTTAGTTTGTTTGTTCAGTTAATATTTTCAAGACCTTTAGTTTTGATTCTGTTTATTATTTTGCATTTTTCGGTTAACTTGGATACGATAACCGGAGTCGACATCGAGCAGGCCCCCGTCATTCTACCAGACCCAGTTGCTCTGGAAGAACCTTCTGTGTCTGCCGATAGACCTTCTTCTGAAGCCCAGGATAGTGATAATGATTACTTTGGAGATGATAATTTGGATATGGATTTCAATGGCACGGATGCTCCCTCCACGTCGGTGACAGAGACCACCCAGCTACAAGGGTATGCGTTATGCAATTATCGGATTTTTCAATATTGGAACTGTGTATATTTTGTGTAAATTTACATTTCAGTGTACATTTTGTGTGAGCTGAGTAACATTATGAGTAGCTTTTATTGAATATTGGACAGTGCCTCCTGACAGGAACAAACTCCCTGCATAATCTGGATGTTATAATCTTGGCCCTAGCCGACCGTGTTGGCTTAAAGTCAGATAGTTAGATTTCAGGAAAGGGAAATCTAAGCATCTTGATGTTGTGAATTTTTAAGTCATTATGTTGCAGGTTCTGTTCATTTAAGCTATTGGAGTATTTTTGCTAAGTTAATTTTAGAACGGATTATGAGGACCCTGGTGCTGCCTTCACCGATTTGGCATCTGCTCTGTCGACCCGAGATCTAGAGTATTCCTATTTTTCGCCAAAGTCAGTGACGTTTCGTGGTCCTGAGCACTGGAAAATGAAACTTGGTAAAAACTTTACATTTTGAGTTTCACATAGTCGAGAAGTATTAACTGTTTTCTGTTTTTTTTCTGTCCTTGAACAATCTACCCGTGAACAGAATTTAAGAGGGGTCTCCAGGCTTTTAAGTGCACCTTCCCCTTACCCTCCGCCTCCACCTTGTCTACTTCTATGCCAGAATCGTAGCGTGTACTGTACTTATGCGTATTTAACTTCTGCCTACATTGTGACAAAACTCCAGACTGTCCTTAAGCCTACGCTATTCCTCCAAAACTCAAGACTGTACTTGTGTCTACATATTAATCTGGAAAAAGTGAAACTGTCCTTCTGCCTACGAATACTGTAATCCTGTCTGTTAGATATAAAATTATATTCAGTTGTCAGCAATTTCAGGGTTTTCACTTTTCGCCGATGCTTCGGCCATCTCCGATTTTGCTGATTTTACATATCCCCATGGGACCTCAAAATAAGGCAAGTGTGTTTTGCGTAAGGCATCGTATCTTTAAGACCGGGCAGATTCTGCCATGTCAGCCCGCAGAATCTGCCTTATTTTCTGCTTTCTACCCTGCTTTAATCTGTGCGACCTGACATAATAGACGTTTGGATTATATATTGTTATAAAAATCACTTAAAGTATACATATAAATTTGTCTAAATTTATAGGAAAGCGAATCAAAACAGCATCAAAATTTTACACGAGAGTTTTTGTTTTCAATAAATGTTTACACATACATTACAGAGCATTTACTACTGCCAGCCAACTAACAAGCCAACTGTTTAGTTTCAGATTAATTGGCAGCCTGAAAAATTCTCATCACACGACATATTTCTACGCATATTTATATAATATGCGTACTAAAGTATATATACTTCATATACTTAATCTATGACACATATTTATATGCATATATTGGACTTTATATAAGCGCCCGCAAAGGTCTCATACACTCTAATCATAGCCAGGGCCTTATGTTGTCTTTAAAAGACATACCTATACACGTATATACGTATAGCCATTGACACAAAGGTGCGAAGATAAATGTTGAGGACAACTGGTTGGCATAAACCTAACTCGTCTCTGAAAACTATAGTACGACCAAAAAATGTGTGTACAAACTTCGACCGTTTATAGCAGATTAACCTTTGGAGTAAACCCCAACAATGTATATATTTTTAGAATCCTCAGGAACTCGAGATTTCGAAAATCCGGAAAATCCGGAATTCGGGGTTTCATTCACGGAAAATCTAAAATTTTTAGTTTTTCGCCAAATTTTTATCGCAATCAAAATTTTGTTTTCACGATCGAATAGAGCTGGTCCCGCTGCATATTTTTGCTCTTACAAGTTTTTCACGAAAATGCACCCAGTTTCCGGAATTCCGGGTTTTCAAAATTTCCGGATTTTAAAAATTTTCTCCAATGCCCACAATATGGGTATCATTCGAAAGCTCTTATCGAGCTGAACAACTTTTGTAATAGAATGAACTCTTGAAAATGCACACATTTCCCGGAATTCGAGAAAACCGGATTTTCCTGATTTTAAAAATTGTTTACAATACCTCACAATATGGGTATCATTCGAAAGCTCTTGATGGGCTGAACAAATCTTGTAATAGAACCAATGTCTGAAAATGCACCAAATTCCCGAAATTCACGAATTCCGGATTGCACTCTAGCTTGGAAGGTTTTAGCGAATTCCGAGAACTGGGCTCATTTCTGCGAGTTGGTTCTATTACAAGAATTGTTCAGCTCATCAAGAGCTTTCGAATAATACCCATATTGTGGGGTAATGGAGAAAAGTTTTAAAATCCGGAAAATCCGGTTTTCTCGAATTCCGGGAATTGTGTTCATTTTCAAGAGTTCATTCTATTACAAAAGTTGTTCAGCTCGATAAGAGCTTTCGAATGATACCCATCTTGTGGGTATTGGAGAAATTTTTTAAAATCCGGAAATTTTGAAAACCCGGAATTCCGGAAACTGGGTGCATTTTCGTGAAAAACTTGTAAGAGCAAAAATATGCAGCGGGACCAGCTCTATTCGATCGTGAAAACAAAATTTTGATTGCGATAAAAATTTGGCGAAAAACTAAACATTTTAAATTTTCCGTGAATGAAACCCGGAATTCCGGATTTTCCGGATTTTCGAAATCTCGAGTTCCTGAGGATTCTAAAAATATATACATTGTTGGGGTTTACTCCAAAGGTTAATCTGTATAAATGGTCGAAGTTTGTACACACATTTTTTGGTCGTACTATAGAAGTCCACTCTACTTGGCTCTATCATTCTGTAGAGTCCTTCAAAGGTGACTTTGACATGTGTTAAACATAGGAAAATGAAAAGTTAGGTTAAAGTTTGTGGCAGTTTTTCTTGTTACGCTAGTGCGTGTAGCCATTTATGCTCCAAATTCTGGCACCACGCACACCTTATGTTAAAATAACCTCAGGAACCAGGACATTAATTTTAGAAAACTGGTAAATTTATAAGAAATTTCACATTTATGTATATGTATTTTGTCGGAGTCAATTAACAATTTTCTTGTTACTTTTACAAAAATCTTTATAATATCTAAGTATGACAGTGTGCATTGGTAGGCACAAGTTAAATTTGTAGTTTTGATTTGTAGGTAGAAGGACAGTTTGGAGTTTTGTTATCGCAAAGCGGTAACTTCAAAGAGTAGGCAGAAGTTAGGCAGTAAATAGTGCAGTAAAGCGAATCGTAGTCCGGGCCAATTTCATAAAGAGTCTTGCCGAGTTCTCAAGTTCTCGAGTAGTGTGTTTTCAGTGACAACAACCTCTTCTGTATTAAAAATTATATGTGAATGTATCTACGGACAATTTTATGGTGATTTGTTTAGTACGTAGTGCAAATTTTTGAAACAGGAAGAAAACATTTTAAATTTAGATTTTGAAAAAATTGTCGAGTAGGTCTCAAGTTGGCAAAAATTTCTCTGGTCGATGTCGACCAGAGAACTTCACTTGAGAACTCGAGAACTTTTTCAGCGTGAGCTGCAATGCGACTTGTGGATCTCGAAAACTCGTAGTTTACTGGCATTTGGGGGTGGGCCCCCCCCACTTTTCGGTTCCCCCTCCACTTTTCGGAGCCCCCCCCCACTTCTCGGCAAGCCCCCACCCACGTTTTTGGGGGTCACACAAAAGTATCAAAAAATTAGGTTTTTTAAGTCAAATTTTCAAAAATTCTCTAAATTTTTAGCTAATTTATGGACTTATAATCTAATTTTAAGCTTAAAAACAGCGATTTTTTTTGCGTTTTTACCTTAAACATGCTAATTTTTCGCTAAAAATTTCGGTATATTTTACCTTTGGCTCCCCCCCCCCCCACTTCCCCCTCCTAGGGGGCTGCCCCCCCCCACTTTCAAACCCTAGAAAAATGCCAGGTTTAGCTACTAGACACGAGAACTCGTGAACATTTCTATGAAGCTATAGCCATATGAAACCGAAGGGGATCCATATGCCTGGCATATGGATTCTGCGCTGAGCTATCGCAATCGGGAGGGTAGTGCTGATTGCTAATGCAAGGACGCCAATCGAGCAGTATCGTATCCGGGCTATGAAGCATATCTGAGGCTGGGCCCTGACAGCTGCTCCTTGCATCGTCAGCCGTAACCCTTGAGCGGACCCTGGCTGGCACAGGTATGAGCCCGGACTATATTGTCAAGCCCACGAGTAAGCACAATAGTTCAAGTCCCGTAACACTTGTATGCTGGCTGAGGTCCCGTCAGACGAAATATAAGCCTTACATAACCCGATTCCCTCCCCCTCCTCCTCCATCTCTTTATGTGGGTGTTTTTCCTAAAGTTTTCTCTACCCTCAAAACTGTAGTTTTCAAAAGGATGGGGGAATTCTATGTGTTGTATTCACGTGAAGTCTCGAAATATACTGACCGGGGATTTTCCTGTACCAGCCACTAGGGCCGGGGGTGGGGTGGGGGAAGGGAAATAATCTCACGGTCGTTCCCCCGCCCATTTATCTGGGCTTATTCTAGGGATTTTTTCTTGGGGGGGGCTTCTTGGGGGGGGGCCCCCCCAAAGGTCCGAGGGGCAAGGAATTTTTGGGGGGGGGCGAAAATTTTTAGAAAAATATGTTAAAAATATAGCTATTTTTATGGCCTATACTATAAAAGTTGATTTTCATAGCAAAATAAGTAGATTTAGTGTTGAAAAGGGAAAAATTGTTCCGGCGAAGCCGGTAAATTTATGAGAATTTGGCCAAGTGAGGTATTGTTGCAGGGCAAATTTTGGTATCAAAAGGGGCGCCCACTTTTTTTTGGGGGGGGGGAGTTTTGGGGGGGGGGAGGGTGTTTAGGGGGGGGCCCCCCCCCCCCCCCCCCCACTAGAATAAGCCCAGTTTATATTATGTTGCAGATTTCTTGATTAGAATAGGTGGTATAGGGAAAGAAGAAACGGACCCGCTTAGTCGTAGTAGCAATCTGAAATCCAGTTTCTACCAGTTTCTATCAACTGTCACAGGATCGGTTCGTAACTACAGATCGGTTAGCCTTCGGCAAACTTCCTACATTCGGTGACGGCAACCTTGTTTTAAGCAGAGGCAGCCTGCATTGAATGTCCCTGAGGGTCTTCGCGACAACTCACCGGTAGCGGGCGGGAAGGAATACTTACTTACTATGAAACTGCCCCAGCAGTGCAATGTTGTGATACAACTGTATGCTTCGCCCCACCAAGTCATCACATCACCACTCGCACGTTCCCGCGACCATGACCTATCATTAATATCGTTCTTAAGTTAACAGTTGTGTTTCTTACTTTGTAGCGGCAAAGGATAAGAACGGCGGACCTAACAAAAACGTTAAAGCTAGACAGCGTAAGCGAAAGGCCACGGAACCAATCCAATTTAGCGACGGTGACAATAGCCTAGCCGGTCTGTTTTCTGATGAACTGATGCAAGAGATTAACACGCTGCTAGATAAATTGCGAGTGCCGACCCCGGAGCGAATGGATATCAGTGATCTACTCTACCCTTCCGCTGCGGACCGTCGGTCCAAGTCCCGCCGTCGGCCGGCCGAACCTCCTGATCGACATCAGATCTCGGAGAAAACCCTAGCCGGCTACTGCAGCGAAGATCTGTTGCTGGATACACGATGTGCTGGTTATTCGGCCAAAAGTCTGCAAACACTGGCATTGAAGCCTGACATGCCTGTAAGATTTCAGTTTTGAAGGGTTCTATTTTTACTGAACATTCTAGAACCTACCTTTTTGTTTTTTAGAACAAATTGTATGAAATCAAAAAATACCTACAGTTTTCCTTAGATCGGATTAACAAAATTTTTATGTTCTATTCTTTCCAGATCAAGAAGCTGCGTTCTAGTGCTCCCTCTCAGTCTGATCCTAACAGTGATGACGATTTGCTGGCCAACATTTCTTTGGAAAACTTGGAATACAATTTGAACAATACTATGGACAAAGAAAACTTCTGCCCTTCCAATGCTGGTTTGTTAACTGGATAAGAATGCTGTTAATATCTTTTTAAAAAGTAATTGTTATAGCTTCCAATTTTTGGCTAACAAAAGATTAAAATAGTAACGGTATTGCCATAGGGGGTTGCTTAAAATCGGCTGTATGTGAGTGTTACCGTGCTTTCGCTAGACTAGTGCGAGTTGCAAGTGGAAACTTTCGTAAGATATTTGAGAAGGTCGACAGGAGTCAGCTTAGATTCTGTGATGGGCACCAGATATTTTTTCATTATATCCGCATATTATTCTGCGTTAACGGATATTCGAATATCCTGATCTGCCTATTCAAAACCTAAGTTCAAGAAAATTGTTCTATTTGAATGTTAAAATTTTAATTTGCTGGCATCTTTCGGTGCGCTGCAACCTGCCATCATACAGAATAGCTCAGCCTTGGTTTTAAAAATATTTTCAGAGACATGCTTGAACTTGTCTCAAAATGTTTTCTTCTTTCTGAAAAAATTTTTTTGCTTCAGCTGATCATCCCACCAGTCAGACAGATTCGGACAGAGCCCTGCTCGCCCTTGATCTAGATGATGGTGACTTCTCCGATCACGGGCACGCTGTCCACGACCATGGCGTCTCATCTGATCTGGAACTAGGAGATGAAAATGTTGGTCCCTCATCTCCGGCGGAACCCTGCACTGGTCCTCTGTCCCCTAGTCAGTCGTGTAACGACGTTGGACAAATGCTGGTCTCTGAACCAGTTACGGTATGGTTGCTTATTGAATGTATCAATGTGTCAGTTATTAATTGGCTCAGTTGTTTAGATTGTCGCCTACTCAGTTTTCATTTGATTCTACATAGAGGATTGGTTTCGTTCGATATTTGAACTCAACGTGGTCGAAGACGTACCTATCTACCAAACTTCAACTCCTTTAGTACAGTTTTCCAGAATTTAGATCTAGGGGGATTCCTAACAGGAATCGAGTTTTTATTGTGCAAAACTTAAAAAAATTTTGTATCCGAAGTGGCTTTGTTGGTATTACAGGGGGCGCGATACCGCTCACCCTATAATATTGGTGTAAAAGGCTCAGCGCGGCCCTTAGAAAGCCGTTCGAGCGGCGTGCCAGCTAAATACTTAACGAAACTAGACAAATTTGGTATCGTTGGAATCAGCACACAAGTACTGCAACTACCAATAAAGTTTTGGTCAAAATTTTCAGCTTTGAAAGTTTTCGATTCCGGACAAGTTAGGCCCGTTTATTTTTTCCGTGTAGGTCACGCTTGGAGAAGCACTTTTCTTCGAACTCAAAAACTGAACGATCTGGGCATTTTCGGGCGAAGTTTGTTTTTTCGGAGAGACCTTTTGGACTTTTTTTCGCTGCCCGGCCCGGCCGGCCACCTGTGCGGCCGACCAAATGTGGCCTGACCGCGAAGATGACCAAAAAAGGCCAATTTTGTGTCACGGCTACAGGGAGGACTTAGGGAACAAGCTAGAGAGACGCGGGCTTGCTGCATAAGAAACTTTGGGATGGGTAGCGTGTCATAACCGAGGTGATTTTCGATTTCTGTCCGGGATCGTTCATGCGGCCAGCCCAAATTTTTTCAAGCCAACCAAGTCCCAACTCCACAAGAAAATAGCGAAAAATAGGCATAAATGTGCATGACGCATATAAGGGCTATCGGGGTTTGCTGAAAACGAGCATATCTGTGCGGTGCTGCTATCGTGCTGTACTGTAATGCAGCAACCTTAGTACGTTGGCTGTAGACTTACTATTAACGGTTAAACATTTTAAATTAATTGGGTGTGTAGGTAGTTTAGGACATGGCAGATCAGGGTATTTTTACCGGGATGGGGAAGGGCCCCCTCCAGAAATTGACCTCCCCCCGATAATGCCTTCCCCCGAAATCGCCCCCTCCCGGGATTTTTGCTTCCCCCCCCCCGGGATTTTTTGGTGGCCCAAATTTTTGCTAAAAATAGGCAATTTTTAAAAACGTTTTTCGTAAAAAGTAGCTATTTTTAGCTTAAATCCTGGCAGTTTTTGAGAACTTTTTGCATTAAAATAACTTTTAACTTCTACGTGTAAAATACGCCAAAAATACCAATTTTAGCTCATTTTTGCAAAAAATCGCCCCCCCCCCCGGACCCTGGGGGCCCTCCCGGGAAGCCCCCTCCGAAAAAACCCTAAAAAATACCCTGGCAAATTAACATAGATACGTGTCGTATACCTATTACCAAGAGTGCATAATTGCACTATATATTAGAAGAAGAGTAAGCCACTAGAGGGCTCCTCTTCTCGGCATTGCGTAACGGTGCTCCGACCACAATACGTTAATGTTCCCCCGTTTGGTGGAGGGGGGGTAGACAAGCATACCCCCTCCCCGTTTGGTGGGGGGTATGCAAAAGGGGTCCCCGTTTGGTGGGGGGTATGCAAAAGGGGTCCCCGTTTGGTGGGGGGGGGGGTAGGCAGGGGGGTCCCCCGTTTGGGGGGGGGGTCGCAAGTCAGGCTGAAATTGGCTGAATCTGATTGGCTGTTGGCGACCCCATCCCCCAAACCGGGACCTCTTTTGTCTACCCCCCCCCACCAAACCGGGACCCCTTTTGCATACCCCCCCCACCAAACGGAGACCCTTTTTCAAATAGAACAAAAACTACCGTAATCCTCTGCTCTACCCCCCACCAAACGGGGACCTCTTTTCAGCTACCCCCCCCCCCCACCAAACGGAGGAGGGGTATGCTTTGTCGAATAGAGCTACCCCCCCCCACCAAACGGGGGAACATTCGCGTATTGTGGTCGGAGCACCGTTACGCAATGCCAAGAAGAGGAGCCCTCTAGTGGCTTACTCTTCTTCTTATATATAGTGCAATTATGCACTCTTGCTGTTACGATGTCGCTGTGCAATTGCGCGGCAGTAGAGTGCTGCTGAAGTACAGCACGGCCTATAACTAGCTACAGATAAGTTACAACTGTGTGAAATTTTGCATATAACTGCAGAAGATCATTAGAAATCGTGCCGTCTAAGTTTCCTTCATTGGCAGTTTAATTTGCATCTGGTTGCGCGGCAGTAGAGTGCTGCTGAAGTTACAGCACAGCCTATAACTAGCTACAGATAAGTTACAAGAGGAAAAAGGAGAAAATGGTACTTTTCAAACTTCTTTGTTCTGTGGGTTCGGTTGATTACTGGGGAGTTTTTAAAGTTTCTTTCTCACAGTTTTAAAATTTTTGCTTAAAGTTTACTGAGAACTTTAAAAATGGAATAGGACAAGAATAAAAATGTTCTGATGGAGCATAAAAATGCAATATGGGTGACATTGGTTTTTAAGCGGACATAGGACTAGGTTTCAAAACGTTAATATGGAAGGGGCAGGCTGTAATGAAAAGAGGACTAGGTTTAAAGCGCACTCATATTGACCAGCTTCGGTGAACAACCCATATTCGCGGTCAATCTTGCTCCACTCCGCATATGACGTTGATTGACAAACTCTTCATTCGTTAACTTTCTAGGCTAGCATGCTAATTTTGAAATACTACGGCTTACTTCCAGCGTTTTATCCAGCATTGTCAGCGAAGAATTTGTGACATCAATTTTTACTGTATGTTAATTAATTTAAGGTTTTTTAATTAAGTATTAAGTATTACGAGCACAACTTACATACGTAGTTGTTGCAGACGCAGAGTTATGCACACGAATTGGTAAACTGTTACTAAAGAACTTCCGTCAGCATCAGTGAGTCTGGGCAGTTTCCGCGAATTGTTGTTCAGCGAAGCTGGTCCATATTAGTGTGCTTAAACCTAGTCCTCTTGTCATTTACAACCTGCCCTCCCATATTAACGTTTAAAACCTAGTCCTATTTCCGCTTAAAACCCAATGTCACCCATATTGCATTTTTCTTGCTCCATCGGAGCATTTTTATTCTTGTGGCTTTATATATTTGTTTAATAATAACGGGTGTCCTGGGGGCAGCATTCCCCCGAAGTTGATGAAAGAATAAGGTCTTTGTGGACAATTTTTCAGGCTAATTTTGGATATTTATCAATAATGGCTTAATTCTATTTTTGTTGTGTTATTTTATTGGTTTTATTTTCTTTTTGTGGTGTGACAAAATGTAACGATGTAGGAGCGACGAGAGTTGAGAGCGACAGCGCCCAACCCATATATGTTAGGGCTTTTTTAGATTTGTGGAAAGCTTAGAAACTAAGGTGCCTTCGTCTAGGTGCCTTCTGTTGAAAATTAGCCTGTGTCCGGCAAAGAAAATCCACTATCTATGCACACTCCTAGGCGCAGTGGGCTGGAAAGAGGATGACGCTTGTCACAGTAGTGCGTATATACTTGTACAAAAATCAAGAGTATATACATAACATAGCTGTGTAACAAGTATCAGCTCGAAACACACATTTTGGGCTGACAGAATCGTTGTATTTTCGGGCTTCAAGCACGCAAAATACGGCGAGGCGACAAGTGAGCATTCAAAAACGTGTTGCACATTTGGCGGGTCGCTAGTCGTGGGATCAGCCATTAGCGTACAGAGCATATGCCTAGTTCCAATAATAGAGAGGCTGCCAGCTGTGACATTTTATACATATATACATACATTATGCACTCTTCCTAAAGCTGGCTATCTCGTGCTCTTCTTGGGTTTTGTGTTTAGGAAATTATGAATGCTTCTCAAAATAAAAAGTGCACCCGTAATGTAAAATCTGTATATCATTACTAATTTACATTTCCTTGAATTTCAAATTTTCAATTCCAGGTAAAATCCTTGAATATTGAATATGCCCGAAAGGCCAAGCAGATAGACGTACGCCTGTTGAAAAGTCTAATGTGGAAAAGCTTAACGGGTTCTTCACTGTCACAAGTTAGTTGTTTCTGACATTTATCTCGATGTCTCAAGATTTATTTAAACAAACCGGCTTTACGATGTCATGACCAGGGAGGGGTTGGCGGCCGCACCCCCCTCCGTCGCGATTCGATGGTAGGAAAATTAAGGAGAAAAATAGAAAAAAGGGCAACAAACCGAAATGTTTGACGTCGTCGGCGCGAATTTTCTTTTGCTTAGCTGCATATTCACACTGGCATTTTGCAAGCCTAAATTTCTGGAGGGGAGAAGTCCTGGGCTTATTCTAGGGATTTTTTGTTGAGGGGGCCCCCCTGGGGGGCGAGTCATTTTTGAGGGGGGCGAAAATTTTTCAAAATTTTTCTAAAAACATGCTAAAAATTGCGATATTTTTATAGTAATTGCCAAAAATAAGCGGATTTAGTGTTTAAATAGGCAAAATCGACTAAAAACCTCCGGCGAAGCCGGAAAATTTTTGAAAATTTGGCCTTCTGAGCGATTTTTCAGGGCAAAAGTTGGTACCAAAAGGGGCACCCACTTTTTGGGGGGGGGGAACGATTTTTGAGGGGGGAAGGGTGTTTATGGGGGGGGGGGGGCCGCCCCCCCAGTAGAATAAGCCCAGGAAGTCTGGGGGGGACATTTTTTCAAAAAATGCTTAAAAATAGTTATTTTTGGCTGCTGAGCTAAAAATTGAACAATTTTCAACTTAAATTTAAGCTTCCAATGGCTAAAATCAACTAAACATTCGCGGGAGCCGGAAACATTTTTCAAAATTTAACCTAAAATCCCTATTGTTTTGTTGACTTTGGAAGTCTGGGGGGCCGGAAGGCCCTAATCCTGGAGTGGGTGATTCGGGGAGGGGGACGACCCAAGTCTGGAGGGAACCGATTTCTGGCCCCCTCTGTAGGAAAAACTCAGTAAGACGGGCTACGGTATCGTACTCCTGTTAAAATGTTGGTGAGAGGCTAATAGGCAAGACTTGCTGAACGCTTTCAGCATGTCTGTTATAGTGCTTCCTAGATTTTATCTTTGTGTTTAATATTTCAGGAAGACAGTTCAGAATGTAGGCCAACCCTGCTCATGAAAAACTGTAGCTTTCAAGGATTGTACGAATCTATTTCATGTCTGGCTCCTGCTGGGATGTTAGAAAATTTATCGCCTCCTATTGCCTTCGTTTGCTTCTTGCATATGTGCAATGAAAAGGTTAGCAAATTTGTTAAGTTATGAAACATTGCAAATTTCGGACTACCCCAAATGGCAGCATCCCCAAAAGGGAGGGAATGACCCCCGAAAAGACAGTCCATAAAGCTGTTAGTTTTGACATAGAACTGAGTGAGCGAAGCCACGGGCTTTTGTTGTGCATGTAGCATGGCCTTAACGTGAGCCTAACCTACGTTCGGCCGCCAGAAAACCGGACTTCAGGTTTTTTACCAGAAACCGGAATAAACCGGATTGGGGGTAGAAACCCCCCAAATACATGTATGCTTATAATTAAGAGTACGTAATAACTAAGAGTATGACAAGCGTCACGCTCTTAGTTTTTAGGCTTACGACATGATCTGCATGATAACGGCTGACCCCCCCACACACAAATTAGACCCATCAATTCAAAGAAATTTGCACGCTATGCCTACGTTCTGCTGCTCGCAACACGCACATTGAACCAACTGACTAGTTGTTTTTTTGAGCGTTGAAGGCATAGCATGCAATTTTTTTGAGGTGATGGGTCTAATTTGTGGGTGGGGTTTAGCCGTTATCATGCAGATCATGTCGCAAGCCTGATAACTATGAGCGTGACGTTTGTCACACTCTTAGTTATATTATGTTCTCTTGTTATAACTTATATCTACGTATACCTTATACTTCATAACTTTATGCCCAAATACAAGTGTCGACAATTGATGACTTCCTGAGTGACTGACTGGCTGACAGCAATGCCAAGGTTTAGTGGCCTCACCAGCAGCAGCAGCAGCTGCAATGTAGCTCGATGCATGACATATCTCACCGTTCACCCTTATAATATCAACTTATTTCTAAAGAACTTAGTTTTTCTAGCGCTAGCGTTTTTCCAGCGAACTTTAGTCTCCAGCGCTACCCAATGAATGTTTCTTTTGTGTTCCTGTGTTTTTCTGAATTAATTATATCTTGACTGTTTCAGAGACTTTTGTTGTCTGGAGAATCCGATTTATCTAACTTTCAGATTCAAGTTGATTAGCCATGTTCTATTCCTTATTTCATTGTTGTACCTGCTTCATGGTTGATTGCTTTGGAACTTTGCAGACTTTAGTTGTATTTTGCTTAAAAAGGATTTATAAATTAGCCGTGTTCGCATGTTTTACCAACATTTTAAGCATTTAATGAGTTTTTGACACGTTTGATGAAGGATGTACGTCGCATTGAAGGGTGACACTTCGTGCAGTCGCAAACCCCAGGAGATTTCTCAAACGTAAAGGCTATTTCAGTTTAAGTTATTGAAATAGGAATTTGGACGTTTGGAATAATTTGAATATTTGTAAATCCATTACAGTCACAGTGTTGCACTAAGATTTAAGTATTTTAGTATTTGAATTGGTAAGGATTTTATTGACTTCATGATTCCCGGAACCTCGCGAACTGATACCTTTCTGCTGGGCTGTACGAAGCGCGTACTGTATTATTATGTAATGTATACTAGCATTGCTCTGTGATTTTGTCTGTTATCGTCTGTTGGAAATTGTCCCATTTATAGGAGGTTAGTGCCAAAGATGTGCTAATACAGTATAGCTCAAAACAAAGTTAATTTATTGCGAAGTGCGAAGTAAATTATTAGGAGGAGTTCGCGAAAAAGTTAAAACTTCGAGAAATCGTTAGCTAGCTAATTTGACGGGTTTTCTCCATATCTACCAAAAATGGGCAAAAACATGTAAAATGTAATTTAGACTCTAGATTTGCTCTGTTCGCGATGTTGGCTAAAGTTTAGCGAAGTTCTCACAATTTCGCGAAATTCGATAAGATTTTAGTCAATTTCGCGAAGATTTGGGCGAAGTTTAAAGGAATTTCGTGAAATTGTGCGAACTTCGCTATGCTTTAGCTAACTTCCCGAAGGTAGCAAATCTTGAGTCTAAATTAGATTTTACATTTTTTCCAATGTTTGGCAGATAATATGGAGAAAATCCCTCAAATTAGCTAGCTAATTTCGCGAAGTTCGCGGAATCTGCTAATTTCGCAAAAAAATGAACTTTGTTTTGAGCTATACTGTATACCAAATAATGGCATTGGTAACAATTAACCTAATCTTTTTATTAAGTATGAGCGATTCATAATTTTTCGGTTTTAAAAATTATGTATTATCATGAAAATTCTTGTTGTGTTAGATGATGACATTTTACCTCTGTATAAGACAGACATTTTTAGTGATGCACGTTAACGTAATCATGTTAAATTTAGACTTGCTGTACGGCTGTTGGTTTTATTTTGTAATGAAGTTTTTGGTAAACAAATGGGCAGGACTTGAGCAATTTGTAGCTGTTGTATATTAACTAACTTATAACTTGTTGGTGCAACTTAAGACGCATCTGTTGCGTACACTGTATGTGTCGTAATAATTTCAGTTTATATTTTATAACGTCTTTTCCCTTTGTTTTCGTTTGTGTTGTTTTGCTTTGAGTTTTGTTGTTTTAGGTGGCTTGCACCAATGGACATTAACTGTTACACATATTTTATTGTCCAAACGATATATTTTAACGAGTTTTTAAAATTAAAGTTGTAGGTTTTACGGTTGTCGAGTAATTTCACCTCAAAGTTGATATTTCATGTGTTAATCATAGGAAATTCAAAAAGTTGTCATTTTTCGCGTGCGCCAAAAAAAATCTTCCGACAAACGTTGATGAATTTGGACAAATTATACATTAAAATAACGCTGTAATAATTAAACTGCGGTACCCTGGAATTAGAATTTTAATTTAGGCCTTAAAAATTTTTTGATTAATTTTTGAAGGATTAAAATTTAACACTGCTTGAGCATCAAATCAAATTTTAATCATTTAGAAATTAATTAAAAAATTTTAAAAGCGTAAATTAAAGTTCTAATTCCAGGGTACCGCAGTTTAATATTTTAGCGTTATTTTAATGTATAATTTGTCCAGATTCATCAACGTTTGTCCTGAGATTTTTTTGGCGCACGCGAAAAAATGACAACTTTTCAATTTCCTATGATTAACACATGAAATTTCAACTTTGAGGTAAAATTACTCGACAACCGCAAGACTTACGACTTTAATTTTAAAAACTCATTAAAATATACCGTTTGGACAGTAAAATATGTGAAAATCAGCGAGATCGAAAAAAGTCGAAAAGACCCAGAAATGGACCCCCCCTTAAGCTGATACTTAAATTGTGCTTAACTGCTACTTAAGTTAAGTGGCAATTAGGTAAGTATCAGTTGGTGCAACAAAATTAAGTTTCAACTTTAAGTAGCACTTAACTAATTGCCACTTAACTGCTACTTAGCCCAATTCCCACTTAATTTAATAAGATTTGGTGCAAGCCACCGTTAGCTTCTTTTTTCACTGTGTTCTTCATTAGTAGTTGATGCAATTGTTTTTCTAGATAAAGCAGTGCTGAATTTACCCTATTTATAACTGTCTTATTTTTCTTGCGTGAAGAAACCGCCCCTGTTTGCCGACCTCCCTGTTTCCCGGCCGTGATTCCCGACCTCCCCCATATCTAAGATTACGAAATTGTAGCATTTTTAGCTCAATAGCGGATGGTCCTGCTTTGGTCTCTGTGTAACATATTACTTTTTCAATTCTATGTTTCATTTTACACTGTACTTTTCTCTATAAAGGCCGATTCAAGCTCCAACGGAGTAACAAAAAACAGACGGCGAAAGTGACGGAGCAGCGAAGAAACAGTATAAAGCAGTGTGTCAACGGCTCAGTACAGCTTGACCACTAAACGGATTTCGAAACACCGGACAAACGGGGCAGGGGAAATGGAGATGCTGAGAAATAAACCAAGTTAAACTTCTGTTTTAAAATTTCCATGTTTTATTGAATTGTTTGTTGTATTAGACTTTCCAGTGTAAAGTTCACACTATCTTATATACCATTCAAAATAAAATAACCTTCAAGTTACTAATTTCTTCCTTAAAAGCTACCATAGTCTGGATTAGGCTAAGTTTTGAATTTCCATTTCTACACTTAATACCTTATTCCACCTATCCATTTCTCATTTATCCGTCGGAGCATGAACCGGTCTGAATTGTTATAAGGGCAGAACAGGAGGACTACAGATAACTTTTGAAACAGTCGATGTTCGGTAAAAGAAGATAGAATATTATGGAAAATCGGAAGAATTCCATTTTTAAATTATGATTCTTTCATTCATGTGTTGTAAAAACCTAAAACGGTGAGGTGATAAAGAGGCTAATGTTTATGTTATGGTGCAAGCTTTAGAACTGACTGGGGTGGTGGTGGGGGTGGTGGTGTCTGTAAAGTTATCATTCTACTGTATGCATTGAAATTTGCAATTGTATTAGATATACACACTGTACACAGTTTCAAGATGTTTCAAGTTTTTGGTTCATTTCCTTTTAATGTTTATAGTTTGTATTCTAATATTTACTTTTTATCGAATTACACTGATGGTTACATTTATATTAGGATCGGATAGTGGACGAGGAGTTGAGGATCAAATTTAGGCATGTCTTAGTTTGATCTTTCAACAATGGTGTGTTTATTAACTAAATTCATTATTGTTTATTTATTATTCGGGAGTTCGTTGGAAAAGATTCACCTAAGTATGCTCAGAGTTGGAAGCGGGTACCATTTTGGCGGCCCGCCCCGCCCCGGCCCGCGGCCCGCAGCCAACTGATACCCGCAAGATACCCGCAAAATTTTTCGAGTGGTATGCGATTACTATGTTGTTAAATTTATTAAAAAATGTCAATAATTAAAAATAAACTTTGATTTAAATCTTCCAAACTACTTTACAAAATAGTGTATTGAGATGAGTAGCTGAAATATAGAAATTAATCCAACTTGCCGAAGTTTGCCGAAAAAGTTAAAAAAGGTTTTCGTAAAGTTTAAAAATTTAAGCTAACTGATACGTTTAATTAGAGGTGCACCTGGACGTGGCTCCCAATGTCAGTCTCGGTGGTTTAACCCGATGCCGACCGGGAAAAAATTTTGTATTTTTTGGCAATTTTTCACCAAAAGTTTCGAATTTTAAAAGTCAAAATTAAGTTTTAATCGGTAGAAATCGCTTGTTATTATATTAGTAATTTTAACACTAGTAATTTTGTCAATATATATACTTGAAATTATAGCAAAATCTTAATTTTTAAGAAAATTCTCTTATTCAAACCCACAGTTTTCAGGCTCCGGTCTCGGACCCGGCCCGGGGCACCTCTACAAGAAATTAATGTTGCGCTCATGTAGTCTCGAAAAAGACCCATGTTACAAAGCTAAAGTAGTAAGGACTAGTCTATTTAAATCTCAAGGTTTTGAAAAATGATCAGCCTGTAATTTACTGAAAATTATGCATTGTTCACTGATTTGAAAACGCATTTAGCCTGGTGGAGGGCAGAGACCCTGGAAACTTCGACGTTATAATTCCACAACTGCAGATGACAACAGATGACTAAATAGCAACAAACTGAACAGCAAAAAAGGAGTTAGGATAGACAGTCCAAAGTTCCACAAAAGCACATAGTTAGCGGAAGCGGCGGCAAGATTAATATAACCAAGAGTACATAATATAAGAGTGTGCCACTAGGCACACTCTATGTTATCTGAGCAAAAATTATGCTCTGCTCGCTAACGGCCCACCCCCCCCCGCAAATTAGACCCATCACTTCAAAGAATTTTGTGCGCCATGTTTGTGTTCTAAAGCTCGAAGCAGGCACAAAATTCGCACACGCACTGCTTGTGTTTTCGCGCTTAAGCACATAAACATAGAGCAAGTGAGCGTACCCCCGTTTCGACTAGGTACTGATTTGCGGGTGAGGGGTCACTAGGTTCTGATTTGCGGGGGGGGGGGGCGGGTGGGCCGTTAACGAGCAGAGCATAGTTTTTGAGAAGAGAGAGCTTGCCTAGTGGCATACTCTTATCATTATGTACTCTTGATATAACGTAAACATACCAGAACGGGAGGTCAAAGTAAAACTTGACTGATCCTTGTAGTAATGTGTGTACTTGTGGAAGCAATTTTTGTCAGAACGCAGTTTTTAAGCTAAATTAGCTTATTTTCACCAATTTTTGCAAATTTTAAATAAACAGCAATTTTTAGTAAAAACCAACATTCTTTGAGCGAATTTTAGCAAACCACAGCGATGTTCCAGTAAAAAAAATCCGGCGAAGCTGGAAAATTTGAAATTTGAGTTTGGAAACTTATTTTTGGCCACTTTTTTACTCCTTGTAACCGAATTTCTTACCGCTAGTGAGTAGGGTTGTGCTCGGGCCGTGAATCGGGCCTACTTTAATAAGTAACCAATAAGGTGAGTACTCTTTCCAGTTTCTGAAGCAACTCGGGCTGCTCGGGCCGTTCGGGCCGTGACTCGGTTCGGGCCGCTCGGGCTGGTCGGGCTGCTCGGGCCGTGAATCGGTTCGGGCCGCTCGGGCCTTGACTCGGGCCTCGGGCTTCGGGCCGGGCTCGGGCTGGCCCGAGCCCGAACCGAGAAGTCAGTCCGGCCCGAGCCCGAGCCCGGCCCGAGAAATTTCTTAGTGGCACAACCCTACTAGCAAGAGTGCATAATTGCACTATTATTAAGAAGAAGAGTAAGCCACTAGAGGGCTTCTCTTCTTGGCATTGCGTAACGGTGCTCCGACCACAATACGCGAATGTTCCCCCGTTTGGGGGGGGGTCGACCAAATCGACATAGCATACCCCCCTCCGTTTGGTGGGGGGGTATCCAAAAAGAGGTCCCCGTTTGGTGGGGGGGTAGCCAACAGCCAATCAGATTGCAGAAACCCCCCCTCCGTTTGGTGGGGGGGTAGAGCAGAGGATTACGGTAGTTTTTGTTCTATTCGAAAATGGGTCCCCGTGTGGGGGGGGTCGCTCAAGCTGGCAATGTTTGGCTCATTCTGATTAGCTGTTGGCGACCCCCCCCCAAACGGGGACCGCTTTTTGTGACCCCCCCAAACGGGGACCCCTTTTGCATACCCCCCCCCCCCACCAACCGGGGACCTCTTGTGTCGACCCCCCCCCAAACGGGGACCCCTTTTTCAAAAGCCAGAATCAGCCAGCCTACCCCCCCAGCAAACGGGGAGGGGGTTTCTGTTCTGCAATCTGATTGGCTGTTGCCTACCCCCCCACCAAACGGGGAGGGGGTATGATTTGGCGACCCCCCCCCCAAACGGGGGAACATTCGCGTATTGTGGTCGGAGCACCGTTACGCAATGCCAAGAAGAGGAGCCCTCTAGTGGCTTACTCTTCTTCTAATATATAGAAGAAAATCATGGACTCTTGCTACTAGTGAGAGCAATTTTTTAGTACTCCTTGTGGAGAAATTCGCCTAGAGGAGGGGTATTTCTTTGCTGTCACCTGAGAATGTAACATACATGTAAATCCTCCAGAAAAGGGGAGTTTAACTGTCGAGCTTTCACTTTTCACTGAAAGCTTTTAACTGATATTTTCGGATTCGCTCCCAGAACTGGCCAGGGGCTACTACATTCTGAATAAAATAAGAATAATATAAGTTGTCTGACTAAAAGTTTTGTTTCTGTTACAACCACGGATAGCCATATAGTCATCAGGAATTTTCTAGAATAATATTTGTTTGAAAAATTTTTGAGCAAGCATTCCCAGTTTCGAACAATTTTTTTAAAAGGTTGCAGTGTAACCTTCTGTACCATCCGCTGAACGTCACTAAAGGAACATATGCTTACAATAAAATTTAAGGATTTTAAGCTTTGCGTATAGCATAACAAAAAAGTATAACAAAAACTGCACGTAAAGCAAACTGTATGCTGAAAAATTAAGTTTATTTGCTTACTGAAAGCAAGAAATGCAACTAGAGATCTCGATCCATGCACAGCACAGCATATGTATACATGCTGTACGATCACAACATAGCAACACAACATAGCTTATGATTACGTTTCTGGATATAACCAAATAGAACAAGTTTAATCAAGGGCCCATATGCGCTGAAAATAGTAGTCGTGGAGAAGGACATCCAGCCAAAATTAGCGAATTTTTTGAAATCACCAACTTGAATTCTGTTTTTTCCGAACACTTTACGGAAATGTGTTAGAATTTTAGCTAATATATCAACAGGAGATACCCGCAACTACCCGCGCGGGTAGCCTGCGGGTAGCAAAATTTCTATTACCCGCGGGTACCCGTGGGTACCCGCTACCCACTTCCAACTCTGAGTATGCTCCTAGAAGGGTGCGTAGAAGATTGTCTAGGAGAGAGACCTAGACCTCCTAAACCTCTTAAAGATTTCTCCTAAACTTATCAGTCGCTGCTCCTAAACGCAGGAAATTTAGGATAAGTCAGGAGTGGTGGATCGCATTCCTATATTAGGAGAATCTTTTAAAACCCGAGCTTGATGATTCAAATTCACATTTTGGTTAGTGTTGTGCGTTGGCCGGTGCGGCCAATGGCCGGCCATTTGCCGTTGGCCGCTAGTTGGCCAATGGCCGACTGCTGGCGAAGCTCCCGTAGACATAGCAGACACAACGAATAGTCATTGCAAGCTAAAAACTGAGGTAAATACATTTGAGTCTCTTGACTGGAAAGATTCTAATCTCTCAAAGAAGCAAAAATTGGACATTTTGAACGTTCTTGGAGAATTTCATGAAATTTTTGCTAAATCCGATTCGGATCTAGGTAGAACTAAGGTAGTGCGGCACCGCATAGACACCGGTGATGCACTTCCTGTTTTTCAACGCAGTTACAGGATACCCTTTTCGCAGAGGGAATCTGTAAAGGCGCAATTAGAAGACATGAAGTCTAAAAACATAATTAGACCCAACTCATCTCCTTGGGCCAGTCCAATGCTCGTTGTGAAAAAGAAAGACGGGTCTGTAAGAATTGTAGTAGACTTCAGGAGTTTAAACAAAATTACAAAAAGACGTTTATCCTCTGCCCAGAATAGACGAGATATTAGATGCCTTAGGTAAAGCTAGATATTTCACAACTTTAAACTTAAAATCCGGGTTTTGGCAAATTGAGCTAGAGCCTAAGGACTCCGAAAAAACTGGATTTGTCGCTTTGGACGGTCTGTACGTATACGTTACAATGCCTATGGGACTAAGCAATGCACCGGCTACCTTTCAAAGGGCCATGAACATTATCCTATCAGGTCTACAGTGGCACGTATGCCTTGTTTATCTAGACGATATCATAGTGTTCAGTAATACTTTTGATAATCACTTAATGTCTCTTCGAAAAGTTTTTACTAGGCTTAGACAGAACAATCTGAAGCTTAAGTTAAGTAAATGTGCTTTTTGTAGACCCTCAGTTTTGTTCCTGGGGCATGTCGTGTCAAGCGAGGGAGTTTCTCCCGATCCAAGCAAAGTAGACTCTATACAAAAGTACGAGATACCTAAAACTACTAAAGCTTTGCGTTGCTTTCTTGGACTTTGCTCTTACTATAGACGTTTTGTTAAAAATTTTGCTGCTAACGCAGCGCCACTTTACAGACTTTTGGAGAAAGACGCAAAATTTGCTATTAACGATACATGTGTGAAAGCATTCGAGCATCTGAAGTCCGCCCTATCGAGCTCCGCAGTTCTTGCTTTCCCCGACTTTTCCAAAGAATTTATCCTCCAAGCAGATGCCAACGGATTTGGAATTGGGGGAGTCTTGAGCCAGGTCCAAGAAGGCAAGGAAAGGCCTATTGCCTTTGCAAGCAGAACTTTAACTAAGGCAGAAAGAACTTCCCCAGCGGTAGAGCAAGAAGCTCTCGCTATTGTCTATTTTGTCAAATATTTTAGACCATATTTGTTTTTGCACAATTTCACTGTGGTTACAGACTGCCAAGCCCTAAAATGGTTGTTGTCCATCAAAAACCCATCCGCCCGTTTAAGTAGGTGGGGCTTGTCTCTTCAAGAGTATGCTAATCATATGACGATTCAGTACCGACCGGGAAAATCCAACGGGAATGCTGCCGCTCTCTCTCGACTGTGTGCTGTCTTAGATACAAATTACTTGATTTTAATACTTAATTTTAAGTTTGGAACGGTTAGCGTCAACTCAAAAGTCAGATAGTTTTTTGGGCCCAATCATAAAGACCCTGGAATCTGGTGCCGAGCAGACGAAAAGCTCCGGGTTGGAAAATTACAAACTCATTAAGGATATCCTGTACTATATTAGACCTAACTGCTCACCTAGTGTTTCTCAGTTAATAGTAATACCTAAAGAACTCCAGACCGAAATTATTGAAGCAAACCATGACAGTCTGTTTGCTTGTCATCTCGGTTTTGGGAAAACCCTTCAAAAGATTAAATCTCGGTATTATTGGCCCACTCTCAGACTGGATGTGTAGTGCTACGGGTCAGATTAAACGAGTGTCAGATTAAACGAGTGAAGTTTGGATTATTTTAGGCTCCAAAAGATCGCACTGGCAAGCACTGGTTTTAGATTGAAAGTTGAGAAGGCTGAGAGAGCACCGGGGTCGGTGGTACCCTGTTCTCAGCAACACACACACACACACACACACACACACACACACACACACACACACACACACACACACACACACACACACACTAATTTCAAAGCACTAACAGCAGTGCGAACAGACGAGACGACTCGGTCGACTCTTAGATCCTTCGGACTAAATAGCCTGGTTTAGGTCTACCCAATCCGGGATTTGTCCGCGTTAGGTCGTGAGTTCGAATCCTCTAAGCTCCGTTTCCCTCTAAGGCCAATACACGTTTAGTGAACAGCTGTCGTGTTCAACAGACGCCCACAAATCTGTACCTTCTGGAATCAGGCAGAAGATCAACACCTCTTGCTCAGTACAACTATCACACTTCCAGGGGAAATGTTTAGGCACAAAGTCCTCAGTGCCTGGAATTGCCTCGTAAGCTTCCTCAACTATCTGGTCTACGTTCCAGGGACGCAGACAACCGCAAACCACAATAGGATTAATCAAACTAAGCGTCTCTTCGCTCTGATGCTGGAATGCCTCTAGCTCAAAACTAACTGTCAACTCTGTACCACAATTTTCGCACTCTAACTTGCAATTTTCGCACTTGCAATACAGGCACGAATTCTGCCAGCGTGATATAAGCCAAATCCTAACTAACGTCTCTAAACAAGACCGATCCGATCTCTAACTAAACCCTAAGATCCTAGCAGAATGGACCACAGAACCTATAAGTTTTAGGATTTAATTTACAACAGTTATGTGCAAACGAAAAGAGGATAAGATGATACAGGCTGCGGTTAATAGGATGAATTAGATACAAACAACACTGGTCAGCTAATTAGACAATAAGAGATAATGTAATGACAAGCACCAACAATACAATTAATACTAATACAGTAGAAAACAGACGAATTGGCTATAATAACACACACACACACACAGAATAAACTGCTGACCAATACAACCCTAAGGCTCGTACCTAATTTGTGAACCTAATATTTTTAGTTAGACCTAGGGCCTTTTCGCGAATGGGTTAAACTAGTTAAATTTAACTCGATCCTTTTCGCGAATGGGTTAAACGAGTTAAAATTAACTCGCCGAGTTAAGTAGAGTTAAAAATTTTAACTCTACGCTCATTCGCGAAAAGAGTTAAAAATTAACTCTTTTAACTCTACTCTTTTCGTGAATGACTCGTGGAGTTAAAAACCTGCAGAGTTAAATTTAACTCTACCCTTTTCATGAATGGGTTAAATTTAACTCTTTTAACTCGCTCACGAGATTTTACATTGAATTTTAACCCGCGTCTCAGCACGGGGGTTAAACGAGTTAAAATCTTCTATCCTTTACATTGTTATTGCCACATTTTGCGCGCGTAATAAAGCTTTAAAAATGACAAGATGATCGAGCCAATGAAAGTGCAACATATAATTTCATTGGACGGTTCATAATGCTTCAAAATTACTTAAACATTGGCCAACATTCTGCTGAATTATTTACGCTAAAGTAGGCTAATAGGCTACTTAATAATAAATAGATCGAACAAAATGTTTTAAACATGCTGCATTTTTAGAAATAATAATTAAATAAAATCAATTAAAGTAAAATAATTAATTATCATTATAAATAGGCTCTAAATTATTTTTGTAAGTTATTTAATACCACCTATAAATGCAAATTTGAAGTATGTATGAGAGCTGACAACATGAAAGTCGAATCAACGGGACACACCACAACTAACCGAAAGCTCAATTTTTTTCAAAAGGTGGATTAATTAAAGCTTTAATTTTGCCATGAAAATTACTGTCACTTTAAAAAATTTGACTTTTTGACTTTTTGAAAGGACATCTGGACATATGTTAACGCGAACTTAGCTGCAGGTGGTTATGTTCATCAGAATTACAGTACAGTTTCAATTGTTATCCCAACTGTGATTCTAAGGGCAACCATTTCAATTCAAATTTGAAATCTCTACTGAATTGTAATAAGCCAACATGTTTCTATTTAATTTTGCTGCAACTATGTAGCTGTTTTAGTATTAAAGTTTAGTTGAAATTGACCAAAATTGTTCAAGTTTTTAGGAAAACCAAGAGAATCCAATTTTGCTGAAAATATGAACAAAGGTTGGGCTCTGTCGGGATCTCAGCAAAAGAACATGATGCCTGTTTTTCGGCTCAGCTATTCATTAACACTTTATTGTAGGCTAAATTGCATGCTGGCAAAAGAAACAACGAAAACCTAGACCGAAGCACTGTCTTTAGATTACTTTTCAGCGAACTCTGAAAATATACAACCTTTCATGAAAATCGGAAAAATCTTTGGTTGGCTCCCCTTCAATTGCAGTTTTACTCATGTCGTTAACCCCTTGACAGCTTAAACTTTAAAACTTTGCTGTAGATTGGTCAATACCTAATTTGTTGAAATGGATCCATGCTAAGTTTCAGCAAAATCGGTTAAAAACTGCAAGTTACACACAGGGATACGCCCGGATCGCCCTAACACAGGATGACGCTGTATTGAAGATGTAATAAATGTTTGTTAATGAAATGAGTAAATCTCTTGTCTTATTTTATTTAAAATTTTCCAAACGATGGGAAGTTGTTTAGAATTCTCAAATGGTGAAAAGTTGGATATTGCATACGCAAAAATTATAATCCTTTTAACTCTTTTCACGTATGCAGAGAGTTAATTTTAACTCTCCCAGTTTTAACTCTTTTAACTCTTTTCGCGAATGCACAGAGTTAATTTTAACTCTGCCAGTTTTAACTCCTTTAACTCTTTGATTTTTAATCCTGCAGAGTTAAAAGAGTTAAAAACAGGCAGAGTTAAATTTAACCCTGCGCATTCATGAAAAGGGTTAAAAGAGTTAATTTTAACTCTACTCTACTCTACTCTACTCTACCCATTCGCGAAAAGGCCCCTAGTAGAATTCCTAGACCTGACCAGCAGTCTGATGTTTACAAGTTATCCCAAAAACTTTGCTTGGTAAGTATGTCCTACGAACTTTATATTAGAACCTGAAACCTACAAAATTTCGAATGAATTAGTTATAGATCGCGAGTCTGGTACAGTTTCAACACACGGATCACTATATTCAGTTTCCTAACTACAGGGTATCGAGGGGGTCCGCCTATATGCTGGAAGTGTCCTATGTGCTTTTATTTTAACGGAAACAATAAATATTGCGCGGATTTCCACCCTTTCCCGGGCACTAGATATTAGTCCTGACTACCCGCTCGGCAGATAACCAGAAGCTAGTATCCTACTTCCTGCCTAAGGAAGCGGCCAGAGGTCAATTCGCACGTTTTTAGAAGTTTGACAGGATTTTAGATTTCCCCAAAAGTTTCAAGTCAAACAGAGAGATTTTCAACAAGAACAATGAAAGACAAAAGAGAGACAAAAATTGAAACAAGACATTTCGATTAAAAGTTCGACAGTTTTAGTTCGGTCTTCTGTAGCAAGTTTCTGGGTCCCCAACTCCGTACCACAACCGAAAGTTTGAAGCCTTACAACAGGCGCTCAAAGCCGATAGGCGGCGGAAATTTTGCTAAGGACAGCTGTAGATGGCCGGTATGTCGTCTGGTCAAGGGAGCAAGCCTCAACCAGGGGGGATCGGCAGTGCACTGAGAAGCTGAGCTGTACTGTTGACGTGGGTGTCGGATAAATCACCCGTAAAGACAAGTTCCTGACCAAGGGTGTCGGATAAATCACCCTGTAAAGACGAGATCCAAAGTCAGTGCACCCCGTCCAGCCCTGGCAGACTGTTTATCCCGATGAGAGAAAAAAAGTTACTAGTTTGGATAAAGCACCTTAGGTTCCGAGACCGCTGGATAGAGAGAGGATAGCAGAGAGTCCGGGGGATCCACGTGGGAACTCACACCGGTGAGACAGAAGGACTGAGACGGAGGATCTGGGTCCAAGGGAACCAAAGAGGACTGGTAAGCAGCAGATGGGGAAGGGCTGGCACGGCAGGCGAGATCCACTGATAGAGCAGCAATGATCAGCAGGCAGGGCCAGGCAGAGCAAGACTGTGATCCAGGAAGGCAAGGCAAGACAGGGCTTGAGCGCAACCTGAATCAAATGGGTTAAAACCGTTAGGATCTTTCAGAGAAAGATCCTAACATGATATTTCCTGGGTCCAGGAAATTATCCCTAAGAAGCTGAACTGTAAGTTTAAAAAGCGAGTAAAGTTGAGAAAAAATTTGAGAGTGCGTTCTGTGGTTTGAATTAGAGAAAATTTGAGTAGAATTTGAAATTTGGGGACTGTTGGGAGAGTTCCCAAAAGTCCGAGCTTCTCAGTGGATTTCCTTTCGGAAATCCACGCGACCCAGGTAATATCTGAACAGATATTACAAATCAGAATCATTTATAAAAATAGTTTAGTTTAAGGGGCAATCTCAGGGGTATTTTTGAAAAAGGACCTCTGGGTCCTGTAATAAGTCTCAGAGGCGACTCCCAGAAAAAGAGGGAATCGCCTTTAAAAAACTAGGTAATTGGACAAGGAAAAGAAAGGGGGGAAACCCTAAGGTCGGAAGTAAACCTAAACCCCCTCCTAAACTAAAACCCCAAAAGAAATTGACAAGGGGCTAGTGTGAAAACACTAGCCCCGTTCCGGAGTGGGGGGAATTTTGGGCATAGTAACGCCCTATAGTAAAGAAGACAGGGGGAGTGTAGGGAGAGGCCAAAAGCGGCCGTACGGTTCGGAAGACGAGGTAAGACTAATGTTCAAAACAAGTCTACCTGTCAATCATGACAATTTCGGCAATCATTCGTCTGATTGGCCGAAATTGTCCTCCGCGCAAAAGGCGCGCCCTTAAATGATTCTGATTGGGTCACACTAGTTGTAATCATAACGTGACTTTGAGCGGGCTCTCAAGTGTTTACGTTAAAGGGGAAAGGGCAATTAAACTAATCTCTTTCCCCTATTGTAAGAATTAGGGAGAAATTAAGAAAAGATAACATCAAAGCAGACGCGCTCAGGCGAGAAATTGACACTACGTCAATTTCTCGCTTAAAAGGGAAAAACACGACGCAACACCTTCTTAAAACCTGGACCAGAGGGTCCCCGTAACTAAGGCTTAGTGACTGCTGATTAGGTAGGAAAAATAGTTAATTAAAACTTAATAGGTACGAGCCTTTTACAAAGTACAAATACACAATACAAAACACAAACAACTAGGTAGCTAAGACATGAATTAAAATTAAAACTTTTCTTTCAGTTCCCCTCTTTTTTCTTTTGCCTTTGAGTCTCAGCCGAGCTGGACTCAAAGAGCGGAGAAGTTGTACAGTTACAAAAGTAACGCATCTGTTACTCCAAATTGGCAATAAGGGAAGACATAAAAGTCTTCCCTTAAATTGCAAAACTTAAACTTACAAAAGAAGAAGAACTTTAAAAGAATTCCACACTAGCTAGGCAAAAACCAGTTAAGTTCAGTGAAAGGGCAAGCCGAGCTTCCCTTTTGCTTTAAAACCAATAAAAACTAAATTAATTAAACTTTAAACTTAATTGACTTAACTTTCATTAATTAATTAGCTAGAATATGGATTAACTTAATTAAACATAAACTTTAATTAAGCTTAAAATGAAGTTTAAACTATTAATAATCACAATACTTGAGGGACGAGCCGAGCTCTCCCAGTTAGGTCAGAAAATCAAGCATAACGCAAAATCGAACCACAGAAGCACCAATTATTTTGTGCTTATTTTAAAGAGGAAGACCTGCTGAGTTTATTTATACAAGTTTTAACCTCATTATTGATGTTAATTAATGTGAAACTTTTAATTAAAGACACTATGACCATCCAAGTCTGGAGGCCCATTTGAACTTCGGAATATGGCTTACAAAACAGCTTGTAAAATGAAATCGAACCACAGAAGCACCAATTATCTTGTGCTTATTTTGAAGAGGAAGAACTGCTGATTTGATTTATAAAAGTTTTAACCTAATTATTGGTGTTAATTAACATGCAACTTTAATTAGAAACGCTGTGACCAACCAAATCTGGAAGCCAACGTAAACTCCATTATGTGGCTTGTAAATCAGCTTGTAAAATGAAAACGAACCACAGAAAGGGTAAATATTTTTGGATATTCTGAAAGAGCAAAGCTTGCTGGTTTTAATGATATAAAAATTATACTAATTAATTATGTTAATTAACGAGTAATTAAGCAAAAACCATTGAGATGGACGAAACTTGAAAGTAACTGCAATCTCCATATGAAGTTTGAAAATGGCTTGTAAAATTAAAACGAACCACAGAATAGGTTATTTTCCTTTCATAAATCGCAAGAACAGGTCTTAATCTATTCAAATATAATAAACTTTGATTGAATCTCGACGTACAGTGAGTGAACACTGGCCTTCTTTCTGACCGTGTTGGATTGTTTTGGCCGTAATAGCAGAATCCCTTTAATTAACTTAAATTAATGAGTGGACCGTGCTCTGCACTAATCATTGACAGTCGTTCTACACCTGCCAATCCGCCTGGGGAGCGGCACCCAACGGGCCTCTACCTAGCTGTCCCGCAACAGCATGATTAGTAAAAGTTAACTGCCAGCTCGAAACAACCCAACTTAAGCTTGAAACTTCATTCTTGTTAATTTTCCCAGTTAATTCATGTCTTAACTATGGCAACAATTAAAGATACAGAGACAATGGCAATCAGTCACATTCATTCCATAAGTTCCATTCCGTTTTCCAGCAGAATCCAAGATCGAAACTTCACAAGAAACCAAACTATTCATCACATATTTAACCTTTTTAAGTTATTTTGGAAGCCGCTTATTACTCGGATAGATTGTTCAAAGACGTCGTTTTTTGGTCATGTCGTGTCCTAGATGCGTTCATTGGTTGGCACGCCGGCCGATTTGGATTGAAATACAAATATGACCTTTTATTGAACAAATCCACATGACAAAATATTCATTTTTATTACAGATGTAAAAAGATGGTGCGCTGCGTGTAAAAGCTGCGCAGAACGCAAGGATCCGCCTAAGCGCACCAAATTGCCTTTAGTACCCATCAAAGTTGAAGGACCTTTTCACAGAGTTTGTGTAGACACTCTTGGCCCTTTACCTACGACGAAATCGGGTAATAAACATATTGTAGTTTTTATGGACGCATTCACAAAATGGCCGGAGGCACTCGCAGTACCAGACATCCAAGCAGAAACGTTAGCTAGACTTTTAGTCGAGAAACCTGTATGCAGGTTTGGCACACCTAGGGAACTTTTATCAGACAGAGCGGCTACCTTTCTATCTCAACTCATGCAGTGCGTTTGTAAAATTCTCAAAATAGATAAAATTCATACTTCGGGTTATGCTCCGCACGGGATGGTGGAAAGATATAATAGTACTCTTTTAACCATGCTTGCAATGTATACATCGACGAGGCATGATGACTGGGACAAATTCCTTCCCTATTGCTCTTTTGCATATCGAACGGCTACGCATGAGTCTACAGGTGAATCTCCGCGACATGTGTGTTCAAGGCAACTACAAGGCTTCAAAGAAGTTCCGGATGGCCAATTTTGGACAGCCGAAGGCCACAACCCACAGTATGTTGCCGACAGTGGTGACCTCAATATTACGGGAACTCTGAGACTCTATGACCATTGGGCCTCAGTATTCCCACTTTTGGCTTCTTGTAAACGATTCACATCCTGCAGACCCTACGAACAGAAACATGCTGTTGTTTCGGCTGCTGCTCACCGAATCCGTTTGGTGAAAGCCAATCGTCAGAAAGATTCCAGATGCTACAGACCGGAAGCAGCCGGGACCGACGAAACCCACCAGGTCGCAGACACCCATGTCGCACCAGTCACAGACAATCCCACAGAGGAAGGCTGTGATAGCAGACATCAGTTGGCTGAGTCCACACGCCGGCAGACTGAAGAAGCAAATAGATCACTATCTACAGACAGGGCGATAACGTGGCAGGACCAGTCACAACTGCCTGATACTGTACAGCAGACTATTCCGGATACTCATCCAACGAATTCACAGTATTCACAACAGTAGTATAGTAGGGCCATTTCGACCCTCACTCCGGGAGGGAATGACCTTGAAAGTTTAATGACCCTTGAAATTTGTGTTTGAAAGTTTTGTTAATACCATCTGTTCTCCCTTGGGTTTTGAGTTCGAAACTTTACCTCTCCTTTTTATGAAGACCGCCTGTCGTCTCCAGGGATGGCGCTCTAATTTTTTTTATTCAACAGCTCGGCTCAAAGTAAATATAGTAGGAACATTTCGCACCTCACTCCGGGAGGCAAAAGTTGGCGTAAAGTCTTTGGCCGCGTCCCCCCTTGGGAATCCGTCAAGGTCATTTCAAATAAATTGTCCCCTGGGGTTTCGAGTTTTGAAGTCTTGTTCCAACCACCTGTTCTCCCTGGGGGCTCCGTCTTATTCAAATTTTTTAGGTCCCTAGGAGTTTTTCAATGTCAGCTATCCTACCTTCTTTTTGAGTTCATGTATTTTTAGGGCTTAATTACTTACTCCATTTTCCGATTCATCACTACCCTTCATGTTCCAGTTCCGTCATTGGTTTGTCCTATTTGATTTGTCCTTCTAATTTCCCTTGGTTTGTCCTATTTATTTGTCTTTCTGATTTCCGACGTACTTCCGGACTATTTTGAGTCACGCTAAACCGAATGTACTCTGAACTATCTATGTCTCACTGTATTTTACCATCATATCCTACCTTCACATTCACCTTGGTCAGTTCTAAACGCCGATCTTACTCTTAGAATATTTTATCCAACCTTCTTCCATGATCGACCTTTCCACCTTGCCTTCTTCATGTATGGGTCACTCTTAAATTACTCCAAACCTCTAAGCATACTTTCTCCACCTTTCATAAATTCATACCTCTACCTACCTTGCCTGACCTTACCTAAGAACCAACCTTCTTGATTTTATCCATTAAGTCACTCCTAAATTTCTTCGAACATACTCCGAGCATACTTTCTTCAGCTTTTACAATTTCTTGTCTTGTCTTAACTTAACATCTCGCCCATTCTAATTTTGTACTCTGAGTCACTCCTAAATTACCCCGAACCTACTCTGAACATGCACCTAAATCTACTCCGATTCTTACTCTATTTACGTTATTTTCAGCCAAATCGTATTTGTTCCTTAATTCTTCATTTTCATCAGGCTCTCCAAGGTCAGTTGTTTTGGTTTCGTAATGCCATCTATTTTTATTGTTACCAGTGCCCATCTAGTTTTTGTATCCAACGTAATTCAACTATGGGTCATCCTACTTTACTCCGAGTCTATGTTCTCTCATCTTCAAGGCTACTTTTCATAACTTCTTAGACCAATTTCACTGTCACTTGTCACTCCGTGCCTACAACAACCACAGTCTAACCTTACTTTGTCTACCTAGGCCAACCACCACTTTCTTCCTTAAGTCACTCCATACCTACTCCGTATCTACTTCCAACCTATTGATCAACTTCCACCCTTAGTTTGCTTTCAGTCTTATCCTGTTTGTAACCACCTTAGCTTTGAGTTTCGAGTCACTCCAAATTAGCTCCGAGTTAACACCAAGCCAACACCGAGTATACACCGAGCTTACACCATGCCTTAAGAGCAATGTTTACGTCATGTTGGAGTAATGTTGAAAAATTTAAGAGAACAATTTCCGCTTTTATTGATTTCGGTTGGTGCTTTTATGTGCTTGTATGTACAATTTCTGTTTTTATTGATTCACAGTACTCGAAGTCGTCGCGTCGAATTGGCTCTCCAATCTAGACATGACTAACTTCGAGCACTGTGAATCAATAAAAACAGAAATTGTACATGCAAACACATAAAAGCAGCGACCGAAATCAATAAAAGCAGAAATTGTTCTATGAAATTCTTCACCATTACTGCACCATTACTGACAAGGCTCGGTGTATGCTCAGTGTATACTCGGTGTTAGCTCGGTGTAGGCTTGGAGTGACCCTAAATCAATAAAAGCACGAACATAAAAGCACCAAGCAAAATCAATAAAAGCACAAACAGCAAAGACAAAGCGACATCAAGTCTATAAAGCGTATAAACTCAAGCAGAACAAACATGTCTAGTTGTGAATATTACAAACCATACCATCTTATATAAGCTACTAAAGTTAAAGAGTTTGTCAGTCTAAGTCATATCGATGTGAAGTATATATGAAAAGTTTAACAACCAAACCTATTGAGCGTCATAAATGCCTCGACTCATACATAACAAATAACCACTGGAAGTTCGAAGCATGACTGTTAAGGTTCTAGCGTAGAGGAGGACATAGATAGGATTTACTAGTTATATATCCGAAAGCTAGGATTTAGGTGGATCTAGCGGAAAGTATATAATTAAATGTAAACTGAAGGAAAGGTCAAAAGGTCACTCCCTCCCGGGAGTGTTGGTCGAAATGGTGGCCCTATACTACTCACAACTACAGACCTTTGTTCAGCAGAGTCATCTAGCACAACCGTGCTCGGCAATAGTGGGAAATTATGCGACTTATATTCGACCCAACGGCCCCACCGTTGGTCGTATCTCAGTCACAGCGAATTCGGCTCTTCCACTACAGCCACACAGCACTTCTCAGACGGCAGACACCAGGATGAACGGTACAGCTTCAGCTGAGACTACATTGGTCACAGCTCAACATCATTTCCCCGCTTACTGCGTAGATCCAGAATCCTATACGCCAACCTGGCATGGTTGCAATCAGTGATCCCCAGCAGACTAACTACAACTTTCAGACTCAGATGTGGCAACACCAACAACAGCACCAACAGCACTATCAACAACAGCCATATCAATATATGATCCAGTGCCAGCCGCAGTGGCCCCACCAGCAAGCCCAGCAATGGCCTTCAAGCTATGGAGCTGTTCAATTTGGATCCTATCCTCAGCAAGCCTCCCATCAATACGTTCAGCAGCAGCAACCCCAATATCCAGTGATGGGATGTTTTGGCTGTTGCCAGAACCATGGAGGATGCCAAATCCATCGCTGATTGCACACATGCAGTTTTGTCTGATGTTTTTTTCACTAAGTGTCATCTAATGAATTTTTTATTCAATCTTGTTTAGATGAAAAAAACTAAAGGAAACAAAATTACTGGAATTAAATCTTTCTATAGTAGAAATGCTTCAATTTAAAATTATCCAAAAAGTTTCACTGAAATTTTCTAGACTTGGAATCGTTTTGCATATGTTATGTCACCTTATTCAGACCGATGTTTATTGTTACCCAAATGCAGACGTAGTTAGTTCATATTTACTTCAATTGTGATAATTTGCGATAATTTTCATAGATTATTAGTTAATGTCTCTTAATTGTCAGAAATTGGTATATTCATTTCTCTTTTCTTTGTCGAACGGGACGTTCGAACAGTTCACCCCGGAGTGTGACATTTCTCTTTTGCATTTTTGCCCTTAAATCCTGCATCTCTTTAAATTTGTTCTTTTCTGAACTTGCAACCTTTTCCTTAAGTTTTTGAGGCAATGAAAGCTGAAAGTTTAAAATTAAAGATAGCCAAAACATTATCTCAAAACTACAAAGTTCAGGTGACTCGGGGGATATAAAAGCTTCGTTTTCTAGCAGACGTTAGTTAGTCTACTGCTTGGAGCTTGTGTGCTTTGTTTGACTTAATTCTGATTGTTGCCGCCTTCGCAGACTAACGCAATAAAGATTCACCCTGAATTAGTGACTTATCACCACTGTCACACTGTCTCTCACGCTCCTTTGGACTTTGTGTTGGTTTACTATCGACCAGTTTGTCGGTTTTACCAGCACTTGCTACCAGTCCTGAAGAATTCGTATTTGGATTCAAAAGGGTGGAAACTTCGTAGCCCTTTGCTGATTCCAACCAACCCAGGCGGATGTTGCTGTAAAGTCGGACTGGTGCATTAGTGGTGTTGACGGCCCTAATGGGAATAGAATCACCCAGGTGAACTCTAGTCAGTGCTCTGGCTGTCCGGAACTTAAAACGCTTATGAGTGTCTAGGTTAGGCTCGAACAGAAGATCCTGTCCTTGAGCCTGTTTGCTCAGATTCCCTGGCAGTGTACACATTACACAAATTTCGGATCGGGGAGGAATTACCCAGGAAGAAGATGCTTTAATCTCTACTGATGTGAAACTATGTCCTGACACAACTGCGGATACCGATTTTTTGAGAAGGGCCCAGCAATAGCGGCACACAATGTAGCAATTGTGTTGCTGCTCTCCGCAGACCGTGGAAAAATACGGCCAAGAAGCGGAGAAGCGAAGGTCAAGGACAGAAACATGACTCCCAAGCCAGTCAGACGTACGGTTATTTCAGTTGCACCCAGGTCAACAGCGGTTGTCTGGCCAACCACCACTGACCCCCGCATGCAGCACAACTAGGATGGCTGAAAACTACCATAGGTTGCTCGACAGCTTGGGGAATTAAGAAAATGGCTGCAGAAAGGGATTCGGATGGGAATGGCGAGCACTCAGATAGGATAGAGATGAAAAGTCCGTATTGTTAAAGTTCAAAAGAAACGTATCCAACATTAAAATTTAAAATTTAGACTTAAGTTCTGAGTATTAAAATTACCATAAATGGTTTACAGTTGGTACTCCAGTATTGCTTGCTGCTTACGCTTCCAAAGTTTCAGCAGACCGGCTCCTTCCCATTATAAGAACTTGTTGATTACAGTGCAGTAACAAACACAGAGGGGCCTTTTTTACCCCCCACATTTGCTGGTTGTCGTTGCATATTTACACCAAGTTTATTAAGATACAGAAATAGGCACAGGGGACCTTTTTCATCTCCCATACTAATCTGACTGCTAACTCTAACTAGCTGCTAGCTAAATCTAACTAACTGCTGTATCTAATAAAAAACTTTCATACGAACACTTAAAATATAACTTATCAGAGGATTTCCATGACTTTAGATTCCTTTATCCGTGGCACAGAAGATACTAGTCTTCCTAGTGTGCCAATTGACGAAGCATGATATATTGTCGCTACTGGTGGTTATCCTCTAACTTCTTGAGGCCAGGAATATTCCAAAACTATGCCAGCTCCATGATATATTTTCTAGCTATCTGTTACGTCAGCAGAAGGAGATACAGTGTCCGAAACCTGAAAGTCTAGAAGTAGCATAATCCCTGTATGACTTTTCCCGTCGATGCTTCGGTCCTAATTTCACAGATTTCTAGAAAAGCTTTGACCAAACTTTGACCTTAGACACTCATTATCACTTACCGCGTATTTCACACTAACCCTAGATGCGGATTGGTACTAACACTATTTCTGGAGCCAATCTGTACCTGTGCTCCTTACTTCTAAAGGTTGAATAACTAAAATTCTAAAATGTATGAATATGAATAACGTAATATGATAAAGAATAGAATAGGTAAATAAATATTATCTTTGTCACCTGCTTTCTTCGTGGTGGATCCAATCCTTCGCAGATACCGATTCTCCGCCAATGGAAATCTTCTCACTTACAGGATCCACAAACAGACTTCCAGCCTCTGAGAGGAAGTCCATGCCCAATACACACTCGTGCGGAACCCTAGCAGCAACGTACGTGGGATGACTGACTGCTTTCGAACCAATCTGGAAAGGAACATGTAAAAGACCATCCAATTTAGAGTATGTCCGGTTGCTGAATCAATCCCAGGCACTTCCTTTGGCCTAAACTTGAGGTATTCGTCATCAGCTAGCAACCTACGCCTTAGTGAAGACGAGATCATAGTGATACCGGCTCCTGTATCCACAAGAGCAGGAAGATGCATATCTCTTATGCAAATCCAAATCACTAAAGCGGAAAACGGGTCTAGCGAAAACAGAACTGGACGCTGCGTACCGCTTTTAAACTGTTGTAATAGACATACGAGCCGAATGTTAAGAGCGTATAATCTGTGTGAGAAAACCAGAGTACACCGTGACTAAGCACACTGATCTTATTACCTACATTCTGATGTGCTATGGTGGATGACCGCGTGACTAGTACCTGAGATTCATTCGTACGAATCAGTACTCCAGCTGTGGTGGACTTTATTTAAGTACTCCTGCTTGGTACAGCTAAGCGGTGTCGGGGTTCACAATATTTTTCGCTAGTGTGTGGGCTATTATATAGTGCACTGATGCAACTTTGTTCCTGAGACCATGCTAGCGGGATAGAATGTGGGTGACGCAACCACAGCCCTGGATGACTGATGCACTGCTCGTTGTTGATGGGGAGTACTAGGTGGTTATAGCTATTATCGCCTGCAGGGATGTTTCCTAGCATTATCAAGTCAGGTAAATCTAAGCTGTACTGAAGGTTAGTTGTCTTGCTGTTCCAACCAACATTGTGAACTTTGAAAACAGGTTTCACGTCTTCATCGATTAGGATCGGAATTTCAAGCAAAAATGAAAATAACAACCGATAAATTTCCAGTTTCACTGGGTACGTTTTTGCAAATTGATATAGTAAAGCGGGTTCTTGGTAGAAAAGTGTGCCCTGCAAGTTTACATAGTCTCGTAAAAGTCGTTTTAGGGTAGTCACGTCGATTTCCGGTGCTAATCGACCTTCGGTAGCTGCTAGCATAGCACCATCAACCATTCTTGTAATGGTTTCCTTCATTGCTAGGCCACTAACCAGTGCGTCAACTTCTTGTACTATCTGATTCTGAACGCATGCGATTTGATTAATCTTGTCTTGTATTTGTTTGATTAGAATGGTGAGTGAAAATATAGAGCTGTTCATTTGCTGATGTCAACCTGTTTAGCGTTCGATCCCGCAGGTTTGCGTCGGTTTTCATTAGCATCATAGTATCTTGTAACGCTTCAAGTTTTGAACCAACCTTACCTAAGTAAATGCTGTTAGCTAGGCCTAAACCCGTTCCAGTCAAACCAAGAACTCCAGCAATCAAGGCACCCAAAAACCGCTTCTCTCGGTTTGGCGCAGTTTTCTCCTGGTTTGGTGAAACGGACGGTTCGGGCGACCCAGTTTCGGCGCAAAACCCCTCTGCCTGTTTGCAGACATGGTTTAATAGTTTTGCGTAGAAATCGGTGTTCAATACGCCCTCGTAGGCAATGGCTAGATCAGTAGTCACTGCCTGTAACCGTTTATGTAGACTATGTCGGCCTGTGCAACTGCTATTAGCCTGACTGGTCCTTGTTCCCAACCATTCGACATAGTCGTCGTAGTCCTTTTCTGCCTGTGGTAGCTCAGCGTGGATAACTATGGACATATATTCTACGTTTACGTGGTGTGAGTGCCAGCCCAGCGGGTTCTATGGCAACTCCGTATCCAGTGTGCACCTTTGTCGTGAACTTGCCTAACTCCCCGGCGAGTGACCCACGTGTAGTAGGCAACAAGCAAAATACGACCAGTGGCAGAATCAGGGCTGTCTGAAGAAACGATGTGGCGCGCACGCGCGTTCTAATTGGCCAGGATGCCATCCTCAACCGCGGACCTGCATGTCCAAGATGTTCGTTCTGTGGTGCTTCCCATTGTGTTTCTGCATTGTTCATAGACACATGAGTGTTAGTGCTTCGTTCACACATGAGTGTTAGTGCTTCGTTCTACTAGAGCCTTGTTATGCACAGCTAATTTGCATAAACCCGAGGTTCGACGTGCACTAGCGACGTTAACAGTAGGGTACATGGCTTTGACGGCAGTTTCCCTAGCGGTTTCTTTGTCTTCTCTTTCATCCTCATATTCTGCTTAGCTGGAGCTGTGAGCGTAGGTGTGTGTCTCAGTTCGATTCATGTAGTTCAGACTGCGGCGTTTCGGTTCATTCCGAGAAGCACGCTGAGCTGTCTGAACTTGCGGACAACGTGCCTTTGTATGCCCCGCTTGTCCACATTGCCAACATTCAATTCCACTGAATTGAGAGCGTCGCTGAGAATATGGAAAAGGTTGTTGCCCTGGAGGACTTTGGTACTGATGGTTTGGTCTATGATAGTTTTCATTTGTCCTGTTCACAGTTTGATTTTGCTGGACACAGCTGACCAGCGTTTGCATATGCTGAGCCAGATTGTTCATCTGAGTTTGCAGGTTAGAGACCTCTTGTTTGAGCGCTGTTGTTTCTGAGCCATTTTTATCGTGCCTGACTGCACTATACATTTCTCTGTTTTGACGACTACCTAACTGCTGTCGCTGCTGATACTGTTGACTGTTATTTGGCGGGCGAGACCCACCAAACCTATCATTTCGGAAATGCCGACCTGATTGTCGTTTCAAATGACGGTTTGAACTGTTTCTCGGAGGTGGTCTATTCACCACTTCGTCAAGCCACGGCGCATCACCATACATTAGATGCTGATGCGCTTCCTGTTCCACAGCCTCAGCTACCGCAGCTTCAAAATTTGTAGGCTTTGTGGTTATCACGTACTGACGAATCCGAGGCTTTAAACCTTTCAAGAAATACCGTATTCTGATGGTGAGACTTCAGGAAACGCATCACGAACCAGTTTCTGGTTATCGTAAGCAAATTCTGAAACTGCTTCGTCTGTATTCTGTTCACGCAAAGTGAGTTTGTCGACCGAAAGATACTCTACTTTAGGGGAGGGAAATTTCTGCGCAAACTGATGGCACAGTTCTGTATAATCATAACGAGTATTTTGATCGAGACCGTCATAGAAAGTGTCAGCGAGGCTATCAATTTCTAACATACTCGGAAAAATTTCACACTTGCGCTGATCACTAAAAATCCTGTTTGATTGAAAATATCGGTTCAGTTCTTTGAGAAAATCCTTAAACTTTTCCTTCCGGTAGACTCCAAATCGCCTTGGTGGACGACCGATATAAGGCCCATCTGATGAACTCGACACATTAGGGTCCGTATTTGTACTAGTGTTGTTGACCGGCCAAACTTTTCGTCGGCCGGCCGGCCGAAAACGGCCGGCTGACGAATCAAAGACTAAAAAGGGCCGGCAGGCTGGCCCATGAGTGCCAGAATAAGAAATCAAAATATGAAAATGTATCAGAACAACTTAAAATCGATTTCCTGAGAAAATTTTGATAAACCGCTGAAATATAAGCCGCGTTTACCGGCCGTTCGACGGCCGGCTGGCCGGCCTGAAACGGCCGGCTGACCGGCCGGCCAGCCGGGCGTCCGGCCGAGTGCACCTCTTGGCCGTCCGGCCGAGTGCAGCTCTTGGCCGGCCGGTCAACGGCCGGCCGGTCAACAACACTAATTTGTACTACTACTACTTGCTTGGGCTGGATTTCCAGAATCTGCCATTATTTAAAGAGTAAACCTTAAGACTGACGTCTATTCAAAACTTCACTATCAAAATCAAAATCAGGTTCAAAGATTTGCTATCAAAATCAGAATTAAATGTTCTTTAAACAACCCTTGAAACTTGTTCTAATAGAATGTGCAATAAGTGTTTTGCCCAGTTAGGTAAAAGTAAATATCCAACCCCGACAATTCCAGCTGTGATCATAATACCAATCGCAACACACTTAACAAAGCATGACATTGTACAGATATCAGAGAAGCAGAATTATACCTGATTGCACAGTTGAGACATAATTAACCTCAGTGGCAGCCACACAAGAGTTCAAGGGAAGGAGGTTATATACGGTTGGGCAGAGAGAGAAATAAGTTAAGGCAATTCTGAATCAGGACGCCACAATGTTAATCAGCAAAAAATCCAGGATTATCCAGAAATAATTTGAATTAGCAGACATAAAGTACCGTCCAACTGTCCAGGCAGCAATCACAAGCGTGAGTCAAACCCAATTAAATAGTCCCTGAAACGCTGAAATCAATTGAATCCCACTTCTGACACTAAACTGGTTTCCTTTCGGGTATTTTTGACTCATACGGGTTTACTCCTTTACGGCTAACTCATACGGCTAAATAGCTACAACTTGCGAAATAACTGACTTTCGTGCTCTTTAACATTCTGGGACCAGTCTCGGAATTTTAGGCCAAAAGATAAGAAAGTTTTGTTTTTTGGCCTAAGCCTTTCAGTAGGTAGACCAGACACCAGATTGGTTGTGATGGCTGGGAAGAGGACACAAAAATGAACCTTTTTGCTTTTATAACCTTTGAGCTATCTCTAGTGGTTACGTCAGTGTAAGCAAAAACCATTTTGAGGGTCAAAAAACGACCATTTTCGGGGAAATCAGTTTTTTCAAAATTACTGCCAAACCTTACGAACAATTTTCGCCCATTTATACTCAATCGATACAGCGTCAAATGCACATTTTATGAATCTCTACTGGCCGGACTTTATTGCTTTCAGCTAGAGATTTGGCAAAACTGCGGTTATTTTGTTTCAAACATCGATTTCTGAAAAACTACTCAACAAATTCCGGAGATTTTCTACAAAATGGAAATTCGTACTATTGCGGAGGGATGTGTTTCTTGGTTTTGGCTAAAACGTACCCAGTTTCGAGAAAATTTAGTGCAAAGTTTAAAAATTTTAGTGTCTCCGTGCGTTTTGCGTTTTTTCTCAACCGTTAAGTGACACTGAGCGAAACCCCAAAAAAAACGTCCCTCGGCTCATATGTCCTCTGTTTTCAAAATCACCACAAAAGCAGTGCACAAAAGGATGCCACCAGCTTAAACCAAGAATACATAATACATAAGAGTATGACAGCTGGCATACTCTATGTATTATCAGCTTGACACATCCTCTGCACGCTAACGGCTGACCCCCTCCCGCAAATTGGACCCCAGTGACCCCCCCGCAAATTAGTACCCAGTCGAAACGTGGGTACGCTCACTAGCTCTATGCTTGTGTGCTAAAGCTCGAAAACACAAGCACTACGTGCGCGAGTTTTGTGTCTGTTTCGAGCTTTAGAACACATTCATAGCGGCCAAAATCTTTTGAAGTGAAGGGTCCAATTTGCGGGGGGGGGTCAGCCGTTAGCGTGCAGAGGATGTGTCACGCATATAATACATAGAGTATGACTTCTGTCATACTCTTATGTATTATGTACTCTTGCTTAAACCAACCTAATTCATAATCGCCAGAGGTTGTTGAACCGTAGAACAAACGTGTGAACATAAAAATTTCAGGACATGTTTTGAGAACCTAAATTCTCATTTTTCATATTTTTTGGTTTGGGCTAACCCACTTGTAGGCACACGACGTGGCCTGTCAGTGGTGCTCTCCGCAGACCGCAGTCAAGAGGCGGAGAGACGAAGATCATGGACAGAAACATGGTCCCCAAGCAAAAGAACCATACGGTGCCATTGCTCCCATAGAGATTCTTAATATAATTTAGACTTCGTGGCTTTAATGAAATCCTTGCATGCTAATCTTAATCAAAGTTAGAGCTAATGTAAAAACAAGCAAGAGCTTTGTGCAAAATGAGCCAGCTGTGACCATATTTATCGTAAATATAGTCCTGGGGCCGATTTCATGATAAGTTACAAGTGTTACAAGTCACAAGTTACAAGCGATTTTGGTTTCACTAAGAGTTGATGACAAGTTACAAGGTACAAGCTACAAGCTGTGTTTTCACAAGTGTCCTACAAGTAGAATTTCCAGTTCCCGTTTCACGAACCCACAAGTTACAAGATACAAGTTTACAAGCAACTAAAAATATCCTTACAAGTTTACAAGTCGAAGGTTGTCTTGTAGGCTTATATTCTGCAAACGTTTGATTGTCTGCTAGTCGATTTTAGTCCGTTAACTTTTGCTAATTTTTTAAATTTGTGTTATTTCATTTGCTATGATAACTTAAACTCATAATTTAATTCTAATTTTCAATTTTTTATTCATTTTCAACAACATTAACAACAGTAGCAGCAGAAACAACGGAATTTAATCCAAAAAACTGGCAAACACGTTTCAACTATATATTCTTTCTAGGACGTAAGTTTGAACCTTTTCCAAGTTACCACTGGGATCTTGGCACTTCGTTATATCCAAAGGTTTCTGCGAATCCGGGCAACGCTTCGGCGGCAGGTGGAAAGGACTGATGAGCTTCAACTGCAGCAGCGGCACCACTAGATCTTTCTGAAATAGGAAACCGATGAGGCAGACCCAAAGAATTTTCTAGGTTCCAGATTTCCAGCTTGAGCTTGTAGTTTTTTAGTCGTAGGTTTTCCAATTCGGCACCCATTTTTTCCACCTTCATTTCGTTCAATCGGCTATCAAATCGGACCGCTGTAGGTGATACATTGTCTGAACGAACCCGCTTCTTCGATGAGGCTGGGGTAAACGGTTTGGTATGCTGTACGGTACCACTAACGGGGCTGTCAGTGTCCCTTTCAGTGATGGTAGACGCTGGCGAGGGCGTTGGTTCGAAACTTTCCGCGACAGGCAAACCAGCAACCGCTGGACTTTCTTCACCAAGATATTCAAGTACAAGCTTGTCCAATTCAGTAAAATCCACTCTTCCTTCTCCAGTCTTCCGAGATTTGTCTTTCTTGGACTAAAATAGACATTAACCTTATTATTATTATTATTATTATCAGAAGTTGTTGTATTGGTATTATCAAGAATATATACATAATGATAAGAGTAAGACAGCAGACATGCTCTTTGTTATCGCAGCAAAGACTATGCTATGCGCGCTACCGGCTTCCCCCCCCCCTATACAGGGGCGGTGTGGGAGCGGGTTAAACCGGGGTTGGGAGGGTAAGCCGATAGCGCGCATAGCATAGTTTTTTCTGTGATAACAGAGAGCCTGTCTACAATCATTACGTATGTACTCTTCGTACATAATAGAATAACAGTATGAAACTCTTACACTGCCATGTACTAAACACGCTAGACATGCTCGGTTTGTTAACCTTTGACCCCCGAAAAGGTTGGTGATTTCATAATGTAACATTGATTAATTAACAAAAATCACTCACTCTAATAAATTACCTACGGCACCCATTTAACATATATAGCATGTTTAGTACATGGTAGTGAAAGTGTTCAATGCTGTTATTCTAGTATATACGCTTGTATTATTATCATTATTCGATATTATTCTTCAGGCTCCGTTCCGTTTTTAATTACCAGATCGATGGAAGATTCCAGCGACAGTGATGATTTATTTGAACCAGCAGTGCGGCGAGAGCCGAGACCTCGTGTCTTCAAACCTAGGATTAACTTAAACCTAGACGTGGACAATTTTGTGGAGAAATTCCGACTTTCTCGGACTTTAGTGGAGCAGTTATTGCTTCGGATTGGTCCGCATCTCGAACCGGAAACCAGACGCAGTCAGGCTCTTTCTGCTAGTGAACACTTACTTTTTACTCTCCGATTCCTAGCTACGGGGGGTTTTATCATTTAGTCGGCGATGCCCATGGTCCATCTAAATCGACACTCTGCCGCTCGATTCACCGCGTAGTCCAAGTCATTAATTCTGTTCTATTTGCCGAGGTAGTAAGCTGGCCAAGCTTAAATGCTGATTTACGCAAGATGGTAAACCAGTTTTACGCATTGGGTGAGTTGCCGTGCGTAGTCGGCTGTATTGATGGCACGCACGTGGAGATTAAGACTCCTTCCGAAGACGAACATCAATACGTCAATAGGAAAGGTTACCATTCTCTGAACTGCTTAATGGTTTGTGGCCCAGACTACAAATTCTACTACGTCAACACTAAGTGGCCTGGAAGTGTTCCCGATGCCCGCGTTCTGAGACTCAGTGCACTAGCGACGAAATTTGATGATGAAGGGTGGCGCCCATTTCCCAATGGCATCGTTTTAGGAGATTCGGGGTTCCCCCTAAAGCAGTGGCTGATTACCCCAATTCAGAAATACGAAATGAGTGACGCTGAGCAAAACTTTAATAAGGCTCATTCTAAGACTCGCCGTGTTGTGGAGAATGCTTTTGGAGTGATGAAAAATCGCTTTGCTTGCTTAAATAAACTGCGGGTTAGTCCTATGTTTGCTGCAGAGGCTATTAAAGCTTGTGCTGTTTTGCATAATTTGGTGTTATCGTTTGATCCAGCGGAGGCGGAAGAAATGGTTGGGCTTGGGGCCGCGGTTACTGAAGACGTTAATTTGGAAGCAGAGGAGCTCGATCTACCTGAAAATGATGGGATTGAAACAAGAAATCGCTTAGTCCAACGTTTTCGATGAAATTTGTAAATTGCGTTCGTGAATTCGCTCATACATGTCCATATCAACATTGATAACATGTCTCGTTTTATAGTTTTGATTTGCTGAAATATAAACTAACAATGCTGTACTAGGTATCAATTTAGGATTCATGCAGAAACTTACCACTGTTAGGCGGCGAATGTTAGGCCAAAATGTGTCTCGAACATATGTGTAGTCCTTTTCCTTCGGGAAAGCAATACCAATTGATAGGCAGTTGTTGTAAATCTCCTTCCAGCAATTAACCCTGTCTTCCTTGGTAAGAGTTGAGCTAAAGGATCCAGTCAATTTATCCTTATTTTCAATAAGCCATCGGACAAACTGTAGTTTTTGGCTAAATGTGGCTGAAGTATGGGAGCCCATGGATGGAAATAGTCAAATTAATTATATATATATATGCAATAATGAAATTCTAAATTATAAAATCAAAAAATCATGAACATAACTGTTTTTAACGTGCTAATTTAAAATTTCTAGTGCAAGTGCACAATGAAATTGTTGGCTTAAAAAAGTAGGATTTTGAAACGATTAAATCAACTTCAAAATGGTAGGCAATGACAAATTAGCAAATACAAAAAAGCAACAAAAAACTAAAAACGGGACAGAACACGAAAGCTAACACTGCAGAAGTATACACTGCTTTAACTGAGCAATAACTGCTAAGAAAACGCAGCTGAGCAAGAGCATTTTACAGCTTGTAACTTGTAACTTGTAGCTTGTGGTTACAAGTTAAAGGAAATTATTGATGAAACCGAATCTAGCACAACTTGTAGTCACAAGCTACAAGCCTACAAGTTGTAGCTTGTAACACTTGTAACTTATCATGAAATCGGCCCCTGCTGCGAGCACAAGATCCCTATTTTGGCATGTGTATCTTTGCATACAGCCGTTCCTCAGTATGATCTAGCAGTCTCTCGAAACGCAAAAGGCTACATAAAAACAATAAACTCATTCTAGTAAACGCCTGCAAATACAGTCTCCAAATTAAAAAATCCCTTGTTAAGATTTTGCAGGTATCTCTGCCATGAGCACTGCCCTAGTGAAGAGCACAAACAAACCTTATGCCTTACCTTATAATAGGTTCAACAGTACTCGAAAAGATGCATGCATGAAAAAGTATTTTTCATAATTGGACAAAAGCTTTGATTTGATTCAGTTCGATTTTGGCTTCTGAAAATTCAGTTAGATTTGATTCAGTTCGATTTTTTGCTGTGAAGTATTAAATGATTTGATTCAGTTCGATTGATCAAAAATCCAAAGTCGCATCAAAACACTTTTTGATTCGAATTCGAATTAGAATTCGAATCAACATTCGAATCAAAAATCAAAACAACCGTAAACCAGAGTTGGCAAGCGGGACCGATTCTCTGATCCTATCCCATCCCACTAGTGCGGACAGGCTTTTTTCATTCCCATGTAATCCCACTTGCAGTAGTTGACCTTATTGCTGTTGCATTGACATTTCAATATTGGCATAATGTCCTGAAGAACACCATAGATTGAAAGCAATCGTCGTAATACAGTAAATATGTGATTTTATCCATTTTATTGACGTTGCAACTGTGCCGTGCAGGGTGGCATTATTATTTTTTCCAAAACTGGTTGACCTAAGAACCTGTCAAGTCAAGTCAAGTCAAGTCCTAAGAACTGTAAAACCGTGCCTGATAATCCAAGTTTACATTTGATCTTTTCTATACGAGTGGGCTAAGTTCTAAGTGGGCAGAAGTCAAATAGCATAATACAAGAAGATAACAATAAATTATTGCCATTACACAATGATACACTGAAAAGAATTGCACACCTTACATTCATAGTTTGCTACCATGTTGGCAGTTGCATTGCAGTGACCGCCTTGTCATGTGGGTTTGACGTATGCAGGCAGGCGTAGGGGGAAGTTGGTCCCTCAGCCATTTCTACAAACCATCCCCAAAAATTTCTGGGGGCCCCCGCCCCAACAGGGGGCATAAAGTGTGGCTGGCGAAAAAAGTTGGGATGGACATTTGAAAAAGAGGGGGGTAAGAAAAATGTTCGAGGGGGCATAGCATAGGTGTACACCTTGAGAAAATGTTGGGGGTGGAGGTAGCCGTAATTAGGGGGGTGGGCTGGGATTCTGGAAAAAATCGAATCTGGGGAGGGGGGTTAAAAATTTTTCTTCAAAATTGCATGGAAAAATTTGCGAGTTTTGCTGAAAAGACGGTATTTACAATAAAAAATTAGCAATATTTGAACCGATTTGGCCATTTTTCGAAAATAACGGAAATTTTTGCAAAAAATTTCTAATATTTTCTAATGTTGAGCGAAAATTTCGAAAATTTTAAGGGTGGGGTCTGGTAAATTTGGGTGGGTGGGGTCTGGGATTTGACCAATTGGGGGTGGGGTCTGCCTCCAAAATTTCGAGGGTGGGGCCGGGACTTTTCCATTTGGGGGGAGGGTATTTTTAGTGAAACTTTTGTAAAAATTTTCGAAAAATACCAAAATTTCGTCTTGAAGCGGGGTATTGTTTATCGGGGCTGGGGTGGGAGCGCCGCCATGAAACCGATCTTCCCCCCCCTCCCCGAAAATGCCTTCCCCCCGAAATCGCCCCTCCCGGCATTTCTGCTTTCCCTTCGTAATTTTTTGGGGGGCCAATTTTTGCCAAAAATAGACAAATTTTCCGGCTTCGCCGGACATGTTTTCGTAAAAATGGCTATTTTTAGCTTACATCCTGGCATTTTTGAGAACTTTTTGCCTTTCTACGTGTAAAGTACGCCAAAACAATACCAATTTTAGTTCATTTTTAAAAAAATTGCCCCCCCCCCGACAATCCCCCCGGACCCTGGGGGCCCTCCCGGGGTGCCCCCCCCCCCCGAAAAAACCCTTAAAATACCCTGTGAAATATATACCTATTGCTGCTTGGACATTCTGACTCAATACGTACTGACCTTGTTTTGGACTTAGAAACATGTTGGCAGTCAAGTTTGAAAGAGTCGGTAGGCAGTCGACTTTGAAAACCCACTAACGTTAAAATTAGTTGGATGTGTTTCAGTATTAGAAACGGCTGAAAATGCGATTTTTGGTATAAAAATAGAAAAAGTGTTTTTGGGGGAGGATTGGGGGGGTCGTGGGTCGTCAAAATTTTGCAACAAATAAACCTTCAGTGTACTAATTTTTTGGCAAAAATGCATAAATTCTTCAACTTCTGGAGGCTCCGCCCCCCAGACCCCCCGTTGTATTTTGCCTTGGCCCCTCTCCTTTTCAAAATCCAGGGTGCGGGCCTATTTGGCGGAGGTCTAACAAGGTTGCCAGCCCCCAAATTTTCGGGGATTGCCCCCCCCCCACCCACATCACCGTTGTACCTATGGGGGTGGACGTGGAGGGAAATGTACGTACATGTGTATGTATATATCTCTGAAGCAGGTGTGGGTATGGTGTGGCCATAGGTGTACCTGGGGGTATAGTTTCCGTTGGGGGGTTCCCCCCAAACGTTTCGACCAACTTCACCCCCCCCCCACCGCCCCGATTTTTTTACTTATATACTTATATACCCTTCCTCAACCTTCGGCTACCTCCCCAACGATTTTTGGATCCAAAAAGTTATATAACTGATTTTGGCTGAAAATTGGTCATTTTTTGAACAATTTTTCTCAGGGTGGCGTGGAGTTGGACCCCTCCCAAATGAACAAGTGCCGACCCCACCCTCGGAATTGTGGCGACAGACCCCACCCTCAAATGGCCAAATCCCTAAAGACCCCACCCAACCAAATTTGCGAGACCCCATCCTAAAACTTTTCAAAACTTTGGCTCAAAATTAAGAGAAGTCGAAATTTTTCGCAAAAATACTATTTTTGTCGAAAAAAATAACCAAATCCGTTGTAATATTGCTAATTTTTGGTTCTAAATAGCGCTTTTAAGCAAAATTTCACTTTTGTATCTTAAATTTTTGAAGAAAAACATTTGCCCTATTTCCCCAGAATTCGATTTTTCCGGACCCAGCCCCACCTCAAAACCGGCTGACCTCACCTAGCCTAATTTCGGCTTCCCCCACCCCAACTTTTTCTCAAGGTCAGGGGCGTATCCAGGATTTGGAAAAGGAGGGGGTTTCAACCCCCTAAACCCTCCCCCTGGATAGGCCCATGCTCAAGGTGTATATACATATATATGTATACCTATGCGTATACCTAATAGGTATTACCTATGGGTGTGACTGGGCAAAACTGCTTGGGGGAGTAAACTTAGTTGAGGGTGATCGGTCCCTGAAATTGACACAACCCCCCAAAAATTTAGACCCCTTTGTTGCCCCTTCAAAATTTTTGACTTTACCCTCTCTCCCCCAACTGCAGTTTTTGAGTGAAAATGATTTCTTCGCCGAACCTCATCCTCCCTTAAATGTTTGTCTTGCCCCTCACCCCAAATCTGTTTTAGCGACCCCCTCCCCTTTCCTCATTTTTAGCCAGACCTCTTCTCTCCTAACCCTGGCATTTTTTAGGGTTTTGAAAGTGGGGGGGGGGTTTCGCCCCCCCCCTAGGGATGGGGAAGTGGGGGGCTTCCGAAAAGTGGGGGGCAAGCCAAAGGTAAAAATATACCTAAATTTTTAGCGAAAAATTAGCATTTTTAAGGTAAAAACGCAAAAAACCGCTGTTTTTAAGCTTAAGGTGCTGGTATCGTTTTGTGCAGTGCTTTTGTGGGTATTTTTTGAAACGCCATAACTTTCGCACTTTTGTGAGTTGGAAAGAGCTTTATACATCATTTTAAAGCTTATAATCTGTAGATTCTCATGAGAATACGAAACTAGTAAAAATCCGCAAAAAACTAGCGAAAATTTTCTGACATACTGACATGTGACAGGCTGAATATAGACCAAAAATTTTTGAACATCGATTTCTCAAAACTGTGGAATCGGCCAAAAGTTTTTCTTGTGCTGTCCTATAAAGAACATGTGGGCCGAGGGACATTTTTTTGGATTTGGCTCAGCAGGTCTTAACGGTCAAGAAAATCCATTAAACGTGCGGTGACACGAAATTTCGCAACTTTGTATTCAGTTTTTTCGCAACTGGAGATGTTTTAGCTCAAACCAAGAAAAATGTCCCTCCGCAATAGTGCGAATTCTCATCCTGCCAAAGATCACTCGAATTTATTGGGTAGTTTTTGAGAAATCAATGTTCAAAACAAAATGATCGCAGTTTTTCCAAAATGGTTTTTCGGCCAAATCTCAGCTTAGAGCAGCAAACTCCGGCTCATAGGCATTGATAAAATGTGCAATGAGACTGTGTATCGATCGAGTATAAATAAACCAAAATTGTCCGTACGATTTGGTAGTAATTTTGAAAAAACTGATTTTCTCGAAAACGGCCATTTTTGGACCCCAAAAATAGTTTTTTGCTTATACTGACCTAACCACAAGAGATACCTCAAAAGTTGTAAAAGCAAAAATGTTCATTTTTGTGCCCTCTTTCCAGCCATGCCAACCAATCTGGTGTCTCGACTATGTGCTGAGAGAATAATGGCAAAAACCAAAAATTTCTTATCTTTGCACCTAAAAATGCGGGACTGGTCCCAGAATGTTAAAGAGCACCGAAATAGTATATTTGGAAAATTTCATCCACTTTCATAAAGTATTAAAGCCTATAGGGTCAAATTTACACAAAACGATACCAGCACCTTAAAATGAGCTTATAAGTCCATAAATTAGCTAAAAATTGATAAAAATTTTGAAAATTTGACCTCAAAAACCTAATTTTTTGACACTTTTGGGCGACCCCCAAAAAGTGGGTGGGGGCTTGCCGAAAATTGGGGGGGGGCGAAAGTGGGGGAGGGGCTCCGAAAAGTGGAGGAGGAACCGAAAAGTGGGGGTCCTCCCCACTAAAAAATGCCAGCATATATATACGTATATATATATATAATATATACATATAGGTGTCCCACATATATAAGTGTATATAATACCTTGAGAGAAAGTTGGGGGTGGTGGGGGTAGCCGAAATTATTTAAGGTGGATGGGGTCAGCCGGTTTTGGTGACAAAAATTTTTTGATCGATTTTGATCTAGCGATTCTTCTGATCCAACAATCCATCGGATCGATCGTTCTTCGATTTTGTGAAGTCAGCGACCTCAATTTAAGCTAGAGGCAACTTCTCACCAAATTGGAGACAAAGTTTTTTGAACCAAGGGGGGGACCACGGCGAAAAAATTCCTCCCCATCAAATCAGTACCAATACTTGGCTTTGTTTGGCTAAGCTGCTTTTAAGCATATATATGCACTTCTTGCTAATGAAAAGAGGATCGAAAGTCTTGAAAAACCTGCACATGATTTTTCAACAATATATATATATATATATATATATATATATATGTATATATATATATATATATATATATATATATATATATATATATATATATTAGGGATGCACCGGGGCCTGGCCTCGGCCCCGGAACCGGGGCCAGGCCCCGGCCCCGCTAGTCAGGCCCCTGCCCCGGCCCCGGTGGTCAGGCCCCGGTCCCGACCGGGGCCAAAAATTAGCAATATATATTTTGTAAATTTTTGACATTTTTTTACCAAAATTTTGAAATGTCGAAAGCCAAAAAGTGTTACAAATCGTTTGTTTTCCTACCTATTTGAATGAAAACAACGATAGTATATAATGCTTGTATATCAGCAATTACTGCAAAATTTGAATTTTCAAGAAAATTTTTGAAAATTGTCGATTTGGACCCCCAATTTCCAGGCCCCGGCCCCGGAACCGGGGCCAAGGTGGCCCTGGTAGTGGCGGCCCGGTGCATCTCTAATATATATATATATATATATATATAAGTCAAAATAGTTTCGTTGCTATGGCTGCCCCCACCCTTGAAGAACTTATGCACTTAAAATTTAAGAACACAAAACGTTCTATGCTGTTTTAGCCGCGGCTCCATCTAACACTATCCAATGGAGCTGTTCAGCGGTGTTTGGCTGGTAGCTTTGTCCTGGTTCTGGGTTGGAATTAACGCTGAAGAAAATCAAGGTATATGCAAAGTGGAGTAGATAAAATTGTTTTAAAAAAGCCAGATATTTTCTGGTAAAACAGGGGGTGTGTAGTTTGCTGATGAAACAGAGGGTATGAATGCCGTTGACCTGAGCACATTTTGTAATCATATAATTATAATATATAACGAACGATAAATCCAAAGTAGCTGTTGAGTGCTGTGGTAGGGAAGGTGGGATCTTTTTCAAGTGTTGGCCAAACAAAATTTTGCAAAAGTAGTCAAATTTGATATAAAAAATGTGAAGCTCTGTGTTGCTAAACCAAAATCAACACCTAAATGTCGGAGAATTTTTGCAACATTTTGATTTCATAATGTCTGCACTCTTTGCGGGCACAGAAAAGATACTCCTTCAGACTTTCGTGTGGTCAAGACGCCTGGGGAGGACGACCGCTCTATCCGTCACCACATCGACAACATCCTGTGATTGATTATTTTAAACTTTTGCAAATTTTGATGCGTATTTCAGAAGGAGGTCTGTTTCCGAGCATCTTTAATTTGGCTACTAACGCCTTGATTGATGCCAATGCTACCTGTGGAGAAGCTGGTCCAAAAAGCTATTGTAAATTGGTCGAGCACGTCTTTATGCGGTACGTCTGCGTCTGGCTGGTGAACTGGTGACAACAAAAAGGAAATTTTAGGCTGAATACAAACCGAATTAAAAGTCGTTTGTTACGCGGTACTTATCAACTTACCAAATACTAGAGACGTAGAGAGGCACTCTTACACGTACAGCAGGCGCGTAGCCAGGGGGGAATGGTGGGAATTCCCCCCGAAATTGTGCTGCCCCAAGGAATTTTTCCTGCCATGCGTAAAACGCCCATTTTTCAAAACATTTTCGCGCCTTCGACTCGAGATAAATATATTATACCATTATAATGCGTGTTTCGCACTAAAACATGAGTACGAATTACCCTATTTGGTGTACTTTGATCACCTTCTGCTCCATTTGGGTGTATGAACACTCACTGCGATTTAAATATTATTGTAATTTCAACGAATGCCCTGTAAAAATTCCACGAAGGTCTCGAAATAAAATTCTCAGTTTCTGGGGGGCTCTGCCCCCAGACCCCCCGGAAATTTTTTGTATTGCCCCCCGAAAGTTTTTTCTGGCTACGCTAGTGCACGTATGCACGCATTTAGAGTAAGTAGCACGCACAAGCCTTAAAATTTATTTGTCTCTTTTACCCTGTCTCCACCATCACTAATACATTTTGAAACGAACAGCTGAGCTAAAATTTGGCATGGGTTTTTGTATTTTCGATGACACTGAACTGAGTCAAATATATATATCGCAAACTGTTTAGATTACGTGAAAATTCGATTTTTTTCTATTCCCAAAGGAGGAACAGGAAACAGGAACCGAAAAAACGTTTGTCTTCGATTTAGTTGTAAAGCTGTACACATTTAAATTTTTTAAAGTTATCCTGAATATAGAAAAAAGAAAGAAAGAAAGAAATATACTCATTTATGTAAAATCTTTTAGTAATCCATTGGAATTATGAAACTAGGCATGAGCTGCTTGGTCTTGGTAATAGAACTAAAGTTCGAGTGTGTAGTCGTAGACAGTCGCACACATAGAAAATTTTTTGAGCTGGCATCTTTAGTGGGGGGTGGGCTCCACTTTTTTGTGACGAAAAGTGACAAAAAATTAAGCTTTAGAGCTCAAATTTTCAAAAATTTTCTCAGTTATTTGGTTTTTAGTTAATGTATGGATTTTAAAAACAACGATTTTCTGCGTGCTTACCTTAAAAATGCAAATTTTAGCTTACTATGTATGTCAATTTATACTGTTGGCTCGCCCCACCCCGCCTAGTTTTCGGAAACCCCCCATTCCCTCCCACCTCGGGCTCGGGGGGAGGTTGGCAGCCACCGTCCCCGCTTTCAAGTCTGGACGCAGCTTACCCCCCCCCAGACCCAGAGTCCCACACGTTGAAATATGTTTGGAAATGTCGAAGAACTTACTATGGAAAGGTGGAAAATAGCTGTTTTTTTTGTTAAAAAATGACAAAAATCGCCTCCAAAAGTCCCCCTAAGAAATATCGCTCTCACAAAGGGTACCCAAATTTGCTTCCACAAGGGTCAGTGAAATTTGACCTCCCGTTCAGGTATGACCCCCACCCCTAAGTGCGCACCTGGTCGTAGATTTGGTGTCATTATAAGATAGTGTTCGGATATACGGTTATGCGGCTGCTGATTTATTATCGATTCAATTATTCAATTATCTTTGCTTCGATGCCTTAGCAAAGTCTGGGGAGCTTGTATTCTTTAGCTTCTAAAAGAACTTGTGCCTTGGCTTTTGGTAGCAAAAGATAAGGAAACATTATGTGGATTTTATTGTTTCGCTTTTCTATGATTTTTGACTATGTTTTAGAAAGCCTCAATGTGATATTTGTGACGCCAACGATCCTTACAGACGTCATCCGGTTGAATATGCAGTAGATGGAACGCCAAGGTTTTGGCAAAGTCCATCTCTTGCTCAGGGATTTCAGTACGAATGGGTCACCATTACACTAGATCTCCGACAAGTAAATATGCAAACAATCAGCGTATACGTATGTGCTATCGAGTATATGTTTAGAATAACTAGACTTCAATGGGGGCTCTGCTAATTTTTCTTCAGTTCTGCTTTTTATAAGTGTTTAAGTTTAGCGTGTAGGCGTGTTTGTGTTATTTTACAAATGTGGTTGAATAGTGTCCAGGGAATCCGTTCTCCTGAGATGGTTCTTTCGCAGACTTCAGCTGCCTGACCTCAGATTTTGGACCTCTCCTCTACGTAGATTCCAATAATGTCCAGAAACTTAGCGTTTTGCTTATGAATCCAGAAAAAATGTGAAATTACACGAATTTTTTAGCAAAAACATTGCACAGCACTTACGCTAAAGTGTTAGACAATAATACTTCTTTCCTTACGTACAAGTTTATATAATTGACTACTTTTAGCTTTGTCTGTATTTTAAATTTGCTGAAATGTTTTTGCATTTGTTAAAATATCCTATTACTGTACTTAGAAAATACTTCTCTCTGGAGTTTTTGTATATATTGTAAGCAAGGGCGTATCCAGGGGGGTGGTCCAGGGGGTCCGGACCCACCCCTTTTTGAGCCCTGACCCCCCCCCTCATCTTCAGTGGTAGGTGATCATTTTTCACTAAACTATTGAAAAACAAATAAAAATAGAAATTTCGCGCCTGCGGCGTGATTAGCGTGTTCATTTACATTATTCTGAACTTAACGTGTATATATATATATATATATATATATATATATATATAAATCAAAATTCAAACATTTATTGGAACAGGTTATTTCAAATTCAGAAATAGTGAGTCATAAACGTTGCTACCTACATTTAAAGCAGGAGATTCAATCTAGGTTTTTTGGTTAAAAATAGCGTCGTTTGCAGATAATAGTTTTGACGACGCCAAAATAAATGACGAAAGAATGACCAAGCCAAAATGTGGAAGTAGCACCAAATTTAAAAAAATAATGCAAGGTTTCTATAATGTTTTAACAGTAATTTTTTTAAAAATTCTCAGATTTTGGGGGCTACCGCCCCCAATCCCCCGCTCTATATTGTCTTTGTAATTTATGTTAAGCTTCGACAAAGTTTGAATAGTCAATCAGTATTAAGCCATAATTACGTAGATTACGAGACTTCATGCTACATCCTTCAATTGCATTTTTGATGCACGTTTCTCATACCATTTTCGCTGAAAAATTTTTTGAAAACTTTTTCTTCGGATTTTCTCGGCATGCAAGCTACCGATCCGAGCATGCCAGTATTTAAGAACTTTTATCGCGTAAATGCTAAAAACTACTAGGGATATATATATCTCTGGATGGCAGTCCCGTCATCGCGATTTGAAAGTAAGAAAAGAAGACAGGAAAAACAGAAAAAGTCATATATATCCACAAAATTTCGCGAGTGTGTATACATACGTATATATATATATATATATATATTCCAACGTTTT
>JASAND010010728.1:0-25693 GCA_030248195.1 Trissonchulus latispiculum | reverse complement strand
GNCNGGGTGNTAAACTCTGGGACGGATGGATAACTACAGGGACGGGAGGGTAAACTCAGGGACGCCCCAGGGACGGGTCAGGGACGGGTGGGTAAGTACAGGGACGGGTGGGTAAACCCAGGGACGGCCAAGGGACGGGTCAGGGACGGGTGTGTAAACTCAGGGACGGCTCAGGGACGGGTGGGTAAGTACAGGGACGGATGGGTAAAAGCAGGGACGGGTTGGTAAACTCAGGAACGGATGGGTAAGTACAGGGACGGGTGGGTAAGCCCAGGGACGGCCCAGGGACGGATGGGTAAAAGCAGGGACGGCTCAGGGACGGTCAAGTGAATTATATGTCTTATTATATATTATATGAAATATATTATAAGAGTCATATGAATATAGTTTTGGACAATCAGTAAGTCGTGTGAGCTTGTAATTGTATTATGTGCAAGTAGGAGCTTATATACCGTTATATACGTCTCTGGGTTTACCCACCCGTCCCTGACCCGTCCCTTGCCCGTCCCTGGGTTTACCCAACCGTCCCTGTACTTACCTATCCGTCCCAGAGTTTACCAACCCGTCCCTGCTATTACCCACCCGTCCCTGACCCGTCCCTGGGGCGTCCCTGAGTTTACCCTCCCGTCCCTGTACTTACCCACCCGTCCCTTGGCCGTCCCTGGGTTTACCCACCCGTCCCTGACCAGTCCCTTGCCCGTCCCTGGGTTTACCCACTCGTCCCTGTACTTACCTATCCGTCCCTGAGTTTACCAACCCGTCCCTGGGCCGTCTCTGGGTTTACCCACCCGTCCCTGGGTTTACCCACCCGTCCCTGTACTTACCTATCCGTCCCTGAGTTTACCAACCCGTCCCTGGGCCGTCTCTGGGTTTACCCACCCGTCCCTGGGTTTACCCACCCGTCCCTGTACTTACCTATCCGTCCCTGAGTTTACCAACCCGTCCCTGAACCGTCCCTGCTTTTACCCACCCGTCCCTGACTCGTCCCTTGGCCGTCCCTGGGTTTACCCACCCGTCCCTGTACTTACCCATCCGTCCCTGAGTTTACCAGCCCGTCCCTGAGCCGTCCCTGCTTTTACCCACCCGTCCCGGACCCGTCCCTGGGTTTACCCACCCGTCCCTGTACTTACCCATCCGTCCCTGTTCCTGTCCCTGTCCCTGGTTATACCCACCCGTCCCTGTCCCTGTCCCTGCTTTTACCCACAACCTTCGCAGAATCTCACGTAGCCAGTAGTCACATATATGCTTTTTAAATGGAAAAATAATAACAACAATAATAATAATATTAATTAGTGCGCACCATGAACAAACTTTTTCGCTAACTTTGTAGCATTTTTTGTGCTCTTTTTAACCATAATAAAATTATTGCAGTTCACCGACCCGAATGTTCAGGAAATATTTTTCAAACATTTATATTTTGATGTCATTTCAAAACATGAAAAATTAAATTTCAATTTAAATGTTTAAAAAATAGTTTCTGAACTATTACTTAGGTTAACTTCAGTAATTTTATTATGGTTAGAAAGAGCACAAAAAACGCAACAAAGTTAATGGAAAAGTTTGTTAATGGTGCCCGCTAGCTAGTAGTAATATAATTAACTTTAATATCTGAAGTTTTTTTCTGGGCTCAGCGTAGCTGCTGCTGGCCACTAACTTTAGGGCCCTAGGTTTAGTAGCCCTTGAAATTATTACGTGAATAAGATCGCCCTTCACTAAAGTGAGGACCCTAAATGTAGTGTCACTTGACCCTAAAAAGGGACACTTTTTAGTGGAGCTTTGTGAATACGGCCCCAGATCTATACTGTATTTTGTTTCCAATATGTTTACTGGGAGGGCGGAGTACTCATCACAAAGTAGAATTTTGACAAAATCTGTTTTTTATAGAAACATTCCAAAACACAATTTTTTGTATGCTTCAAAGCAATGCAAACAAGTGACCATATCCTTAGCGGCGTTTTTGCTCCAATACTTTTGACTTCAAAATCCATTAGAAGTATATAGTTATTTGAGAGCATGTTTTATGAAATTTGTTCACACGACATTCTTCTCATTCGAATTGCTGAATTGCAAATTTAACCTTTCAAGATTGCACGGCCGCATTAAAAGTATAAAAGTTTAGCGAATTGACGGAAGGAAAAGAAAGTTTTAGAATTGTTCGTTGATAATGGCGGAAACTTGAAATTACTGTATATAATATACAGTGCGGATTTTTTGGAAGATGTTCTGCCAGTTGATTCTTTTGTAAACTAAAACCACCGTCTGTTGCACAAAATTTCGAGCAAAGAAGGAACTGATTGGATAAAAAATGAAGAAATCTCTAATATCTAACATTCAGTTAAAATGGCATTTTAAAATTATAATAAACTAGGCTTTAAAAATATTAAAACGCATGAAGGCGCTATTTTAGTGAAACAGTTAGACAGATTAGAGTGAGTTAGAATGAACCCTATTATTTGTTTAGACTTTCCGGTTATAGGTTTTAAAAATTTTTAACTTAAAACATTAATTAAACTAAAACAATAATCGGAACCGGTACGTAAGTAGGGACCTAATTGATTTAATATTTAATTGAACCAGTACGTAGCTGCTTAATTAATTTAATTATTCTTGTAATTATCCCGGTCTGTTTATATATATATATATGCATTTTCTGTCTTCAGTTTGGCCTATTCCTCTTCATAGCTTATGTCTGTCTGGTTGTGGCCGCCTTTGTCATATTTTTGCTGTTCTATTCTGACTCTGAATCCGGAGTGTCCATTCACAGTATCTTACTTCGAGCTCTAAAGGGTTATTCCACAAACTCTAATCTCAAAGATGTCCTTGATACACTTCAATCACAGGTCAGAATTACCCACGCACACTTATATGCTATGTTATTTATAATACGTGAGTTATATCTGTGCTCTGTAGTCCACTTATTAGTTTCCAATGAATGGACTCGTACAGACACCTACTGGTACAATGTGATAAGGGTAATTGATTGGTAAAGTGTCATCGAGTACACTGACGGACTACTAGAAGCAGCATGAATGAAAAGGCGAAGTATATACGTTTTTTGTCCGCAAACGCTTATTACTGTTCGTGTTGGCTTGAGCATAGCTCGGATTATCAGCGGCTCATTCATTAGAGTCACTAGTTAAGAATAAATAATCTGGATTAATCAGGTCTCTTTTTAAAGTATTATTTATTACCCAGGTGTACCAGCTTCAACAAATTAACCTGAGAACCTAAGAGTGTAGGCTAAAAATTTTTACGTATACATATGTGCATTTTATTTCAGCTTGGCTGTTGTGGTGCTACAAATCAGGGCTACAAGGACTGGAACCTGAACTCTCACTTCAACTGCTCTAGTCATAATCAGAATCCTGAACGGTGCGGCGTCCCTCACACCTGTTGCGTCTCTCAGCCTGGAGTTCCCCTCACGGTCACCTGTGGATTTGGTGCTCAGAGAAAATCAGTACGATACATTACAGTACCTACTGTAACTAGAGGATTAAAAATAATCTTTTATTTATACTTGAAGTCCTGTTTCTGTGTCCCTAATTTTAACGGCGGAATTATTTCCCTTTTAGGGGACATTTGTTTCTTTTATTTCTTTTAAAGATCTAGCTAAAAATTATAAATTCCAATTAAGATAGTTAAGCAAGAGGGAAACTACCTGCAAGTCATTGCATCTATTCGAAAACCTCAACCCTTTTGAAGTTGTGTATAAATTGCAACAAAAACAAATTCTGGATCTAGCTTTATTAACTTTACTTAGTATATATTGTAAACTGTATTTGTCTACATTATTTAGCAGCTTAGCACAGATCCTAGTCATATTATACTTTATTGTTCTGCATTTCAATACAGCAACTGCAATCGTTCTTTCTTTTATTGCTATTTTTAGACTCCAGAATTGGAGGGCATCGTTTATACTGACGGGTGTTTGAGGAAGTTACGAAGTTCATTCGAAGGTCATGCTGTGATAGTTGGAGCTGTGATTGGAGCTATTATAGTTCCTGTGGTGAGGATTTTAACAATAGAAATTATATTTTGTAGTTGTGTACTACTTGGTAGACGTGAACTATTTTCTGATTTAACTGCAAAATCGGTAATTTTTGTCCATAACCGATAATTTATTTTAGCTCCGTATTAATACTCTACTCACGCATTGATTCAGTAACGTGCTGTTCAAGGATTTTGCAATTTATTCTGCAGCTGTCGCTCAACTAAACTTTATTGTGAAGTTAATTGAAACTAGGTTTTTCTATTCACAATTGTGACAAAACAGAGCTGAAGCTATGAACAGACTACAAAAGAACTGTACACAAAAAATATAATGCTAAGCTTGGTTAATGCGATTAAAATAAGTAACTTTCTGTCACAAATCTATCAAAAATTTGTTCAAATGCACCCATACCAATTTCAGCTCAATCGGTTAAGTTTTGCAAATGTTATGCACAGGTGTGCGTCTACGGAAAAATCACTATTTTGATTTTTCTCAATTCAATAAAACAGATTGTATGCAGCAGTGTGTGTATTTATTTTATTTCAGTGTCTATCCATAACTTTTTCCAATGTCCTCTGGAAACAGGTGGAGCGTCAACGCTGGCGTCTGGAGCGTCAAGCCAGACGTGAGGAGCGTTGGCGCCGCCGAATGCGAAGAAAATTCCGGGATCCACTGGCAGCACTTCCGACCGGAGCTTCCTATGAAAAGGTGGTGGAGGAGGGACGGACCAAAAGAAAGCATCGCGAAGATAGATCAGGCACGCAGGCGGATGGTGGCAACCTAAAACAGAAAAAACACAAAACAGCCGCGGAGCCGAGCGCCGCGGGTCCGACCAGAAGACGGAGACGACGCTCAGACAACGTCGAAATGAATCCACTGCAACGGCGGAGGTCCCAGTCAGTGGAAACGCTGCGACTGGGCGAAGGCGGATCCGGATCAGTGGAAATGGAGCCGAGCAAAACGCCGCCCCGAACGCCGCCTCCCGGACTGCTGAGACTGAACAGTCAGAAGCAGCTAGTCCTCAGTCCTTCGGAAGCGGAAATCCTGGCAATGGCAACCACCTCCACTCCAGCTCAGCCCGGACTGGCTGAGTCGAGGAGAAGGTCAAGCCAGGAAACTGAAGAAGAACGGGAAGCTAGACGAAAGAGACGAAAAGAGGAAAAGGAAAGACAGAAGGAGAAACGACATTCCACGGCGGAAGTTATTGTTAGAGATCAGGAGCATCTCTATGAAGACCCTGTAAATGTTTCCAATAAAGCTTAGAAACCCCCCTTTTAACATTCAGTTGTATCCATATCTGTTTTATGTGTGTACACTTTTATCCAAGGGTCAGTCGCAAGTGTTAGTGCCTCTTTTGCTTAACTGCCGTCCTGTTGTGCTACTGCTTGTTTATTTTATGCTCAATTTTGTGTACTTATAACGTATATCCATTTGTAAGATTATATTGTCCTTTGAATATTGACTGCACTGACAATGTTTCGGTTTTTAAATAAATGCGTACAACCTTCTATTATACCATTGTATTGTAGTTTCAGGTCGAATTCTTGTTTAGCAGTGAGCGAATGTCAAATATTTGTTTAGTCTTGAGTTCCTCAGTTTTCCTCAGCTATTTAAAAGAGAATTTAACCAATTTAGCTCTCACGAACTTGAGACTATATTCGGGATACACCACTACTTTCACAGACCCAACTAAACATATTTTCCAGAACGCATGCGGAAACTTTCTGAGTAAAAGATTAAACGCAAAATTAAACAAGCAAAGTATCGGTGAAAATTCCTTCACCTGACCGCCAATAACTTACCAAAAGTAATACTCAAACGGATTTCTGCTGTGTATATATACTGTTAGTTTTGTCAACGTTTAAATTTAAATGTTTGATCGATGCCAATGTCACTTACTCACTACCATACTGGCAGAGGAGAAAGGGCAGCTAAGAGTACCGCTGGTCCCCACGGTCGGTTTGCTCTGAGAAAGCAAGGCGAAGAAAAGAAGATGTAAACACTTAAGTTTCACTGAATTTCTAACTTTAACTCTTTTCAGAGTCCCTTTAATGTTAGCTAAATATACCCTGGACTGCACCAACCTAAGTTTAAGAATAGCTGCGGAATAGCAGAAGACTAAGTCCTATTTTTGAATAGAAAACTAGTATTAGTCTTCTACTATTCCGCTGCTATTCTTTAACTTTTTTGGTGCAGTCCACGGATAAGCTTTGATTGCTTATATTGCTATAGATATATTGCTATAGATATATTGCTTCTAAGCTTTGATTGAAAAATCCAATAAAAGAATTTGCATATTTGAAAACAACATGACTGAAAATGTAGGTAATCACCAGTCATCTTAAGTGCCCGGGGGCCGGGGGGGGGTCCATTCGACTTTTTGACCATCTCCGATTTCGCTCATTCTCACAAATTTTGTAGTCTAAATGGTATATTTTAACGAGTTCATAAATTTAAATTTAAATTTAATTTCAGCTCAAACTGGAGCTCGTCATGCGTTAAACATATGAAACCGAAAAAGTGATTTTTTCCGTGCGCCAGAGAATTCTCGCCAACGAAAAAACGCAGCAGTTCGAAGTCCATTTTTATTACAAATACGATCTCGAAGGGTGATTTGTAGAAGACGGAATTTTAATTTAGTCCTTCAAAATTTTATAACTTTTTGGAGTTTGAGAACAGCCAAATTTTACTGTTTTGCAAAGGAGTCAGCCAATTTGATGAAATATCTATTCTGAAAACTATAAGACCTAATTAAAACTTCTACTTCCTACAAATCACAGCTAATGACAGATATTTCGAGGATACCAATTAATTCTGTCTGGTTAGCTTTGCCCGATGTTGAGATTTTTCTGGCGCAGAATTTAATAGCTATTTTTCGGAAATTCGCGTATTCTGGCAAATAACTTAGAGCTATGGTATGGCAACACAGACCTACAAAATGTAAGACTACATAGCTATCTGCGCACCATTATTGATGAGATTAAGTCAAGTTTGAGTACAAATGTTGCACCCTGTTGGTCGCTGGAGTCAAATATGAGGGTCTGAGTCTGACAACCATAATTTGAAAAATAGTGATTTTTCAAATTTTTCGAAATGTTAAATTTTATATCAATCGGAAGCTCTCATTGCCAGGAACATGTTTTCTTCATGGATCATAGCCCGCAAATGCGCCAAATTCAGGTTATCAGCCGTTAAATGGATGCCGTGGACAAGGCGTTCCAGCGCAGGTGATACTCCCTAAAATCACAAACTAAAGCCCTAAATAAAGTAGACTTCCCCCTTTAAAATTGACCCTAAATTCTTTGTTTACATCAGTTCCCAACATACAACCGATTGAAGGTCCCTACTCAAGAACGTTCAGGTTGCATTGCCTTTTTTGCTGTGGCACCGTCGTTTTCATCCATTTTCAAATTGCATGCAATTAATAGCTGGTTGGTTACTCGTTAACTACTTAACAAAACTACTCAAAATTTAAACTCAATGTGCAGGACAGATCTGACTGTTAAGAACTGACTGCCATCCTTAGATCCTTCCATGGCACGTGCTGGTTCGTCCACACTTATTAGCCTTTATGTGTGTAAGTAAAAGCTAGCCTTGCATATGTAAAGATGAAATATTAGTTTTCAGAAGCAACTGGGCTCTGTTGTTAAAGTCAATCATTGACTAAGGCCCAGACACGCATTCCAGACAAAGTTAAACCAGTTCCTGGTTCAAACAATGACAGGTTACGGAAGAGAAAATTTTTGCGTTAGGGACCTAATTTCGAAACCACGTCTCCGACAAATTACTCCAGGCTCATGTTTCTTTAAATGGCCAAACCTCAGTCTCAGAATTGAAGGCCTGCACGGATAGATACGTATTCACACAACTGCAAGCTACACAGGAAACCTGGTTGGTTATATTGTCATATTGGCAAGAAGTAGTCAGCTGTTACAAGTGAACCAGAGTTCCGCGTTGAGCTATGTGAACTACAACCGTCAGTGTTCTGTGGTATCTGCGATAGCTACTGAGTACCTACCTACTCAATATATTCCACGGTAGCCAGCTAGCTAGTCATCTAACAGTCAGTCTTTGGGAAGTCCCCTTTCCACTTGCCATCCAATAAACAAGAAAAATTTTATTTCAAAAGACTTTCCACAGTAGAACAAGAAACTTAATTAACATTAGTCATAAGCTTTCTTTCCAGCTCCAAAACATCTCTCAAGGCACGTGAAACAGATCCAATGATGTCAGACCAGGCCTGAATATCCTGGCCTAAACTGGAAGAGTTAAGCTTAGCAGTGGCTTCCTCTAGTCTGGACGAAAGAGCCGTCTTTGCATTATCAATTTTTTCAAGCAAAGCGTCACTGACTAAGACTGGCTTTGCACTGGCTCCTCCAGAACTGGGAACGGCATCTAAAATAAGTAAAAGAAGCACTGAATATTTATAGCAACTCTCTTAGAATGATTTCAAATCAAATTAATACTCTATGTAGGAAGGCTGTGTATCTGCCAAACAAGCAAATGAACCACAAAGCAATGCGAAACAAAGTTTCAGTCAGCAAGCACAATGTATCACCATCCTTTTCAGTACACATCATGTATTAAAATTCAGAATATACTACACACTTTATAGCTGTACACTGCGTGTATCAATAAAATATTACATGCCTGGAGTTGATACAGATCAGGATATGAGTCAATAATGCCCTAACCTACGAAACGAGACAGCTACTCGTGCTATGCTAATGATGTGATGAAACAATAAAACCATAACTAGGCTTACGGTGGTGATTCCTTTTGGTGTGGTGATTCCCAGCTGAAATAAGGGATATTGTTTAAAAATTCATTTATAAGTCGTAGCAACAAAAGCTTTAGATCGTTGGATTCAGCTCAGCTTGAGTTTTATGATTATGTTACTTTTACTCACTTTTGCTAGAGTCGCTATGCCGAAATTTTGGGTCAAAAAGTGGTATTTTTCCAAAAAACCGACTTTCAAAATTTGAAATACCACATATATTAGGTGAAAGCGGGCGCCTAGGCGGTCCTGAAAATCTAATTGAAAAATTTTTCCGTTGAGCGAGTCGCGAGTAATAGCCAGTCAAAGTTGCAAAAAGCGGCAAACATCAAAGGAAATGGAAAAACGAAATTTTGGAATAAAATGCTTATTTCTCAACCGATTTTTTTCGTTCTTGTGTCAATCGATGCGTCTTCGGACGGGAAAATTTTTCCGAAAGAATGAGCTGAATAGCTTGAACGGTCCGAAAAAATTCCCCAAAAAACCGATATTTTAAAATTTTTGAAATTTTAAAAAAATTTAAATTTTATAAAAATGTTTATCTCGCTGCAAGGATTCCGAAAATATATGGTTTTATGGAGTTACGACGTATATTGAGATCACTGGAGGCCTTACAGATTTTGTACACACATTTTTGTGTCAGACTTTAGTTTAAATGTGTGCGCAACTGAATTTTGCCTATAATTTTCAACGTTGTCCAGTGCTTACTTAGCTAGAAAGCAGCAATCGGGCGGGGCAGCTAAAAAAGTTTCCCGGAGTATTTTAGTATAGAATGCATCTACTAAATGGCAGCCCTTCATCTTGCATAGTGAATGCTTCACAATCCCCGGAAAAACTTGGTCGTGTTTTTGGAAACTATATTTTTTAAAAAATACCGTACTACACTACATTTCATTTACACTACATTTAAGGGGGGGTTACCATCTCCGATTTTGCTCATTTTCACATATTTTGTAGTCCCCATGGGTCCTCAGAACAAGACAAGTGCGTTTTGCGCAATATTGCTTCTATCGCTCTGTACAGGCCGTCAAAGGTGACCTTGACATGTGTTAAGCATAGGGAAATGAAAAAGTTAGGTTAAACAGTTTGTGGCAGAAAAATTTTTCGCTGTATAAGAGCCAGAGCTCTGAAACCTTTTCAGAACTATTAAGGACATATTGTAGAGTGCAGCTATCTCCTCTGAAGCGATTGTGTTGAGTATTGGATTTTTGGCGAATTTTTAAAGTCAGAATTTTGGAAAATCGACCATTTTTGGACCATGAAAAACAGGACTCTTTTGCTTGTGCTGAACGATTGGCAAAAGCTACAGAAACGGCCGATAGATAGCTGCACTCTACGCATAAAACCACGTCTTATGAAAGTATTTGCATGTTTCTATCATCTACAGTAAGCTCAAAAAACTTGCCACAAAAACAGCAAATTTTGCTAAAAATGGCCATTTTTCATAACTTTCACATTCTTTTGATAATTTCTCACTCATTATGTGGTAAAAATCACTAAACTTGGCAGATTAATTAATATATCCATGTCTGTCACATAATATGGCGAAAACAAATGCGTCAATATTGAACATGACTGCTGTGGTGGCACCTTTGATCTTTATAGGTGAAAAATGTCAAGTTTAAAATTTTTTCAAATATAGACAAATTGGGTATCAATCGATAGCTAATGGAACGAGGAACAACTTGTCTCCTAGAACCATGGGTCTAAAATGTTGTCTGTGCAAGATAACACGAGTTAAAATTATATTGGGCAGTCCTGCAAGGTTAGGTCAGTGCAGCACTCAAGCATGTATTATGAACGCCTGGATAGCTGGCCTTGAGCCACGCCTGCACTTAAATATTACCTTAGTATATAAACGCTTTAATTTGGTGTATCGGTTAACCCTGTTTTCGGTCGCGCTTGGTCTCCACCTGACCTTGCAGGGCTCATCACCGGAATTTTCAAGGTTTCCGGCTTTGAACTCGAATAACTCTGTCACAGTTTGATTTCGAACGCTAATATTCTAAGTTATTTTTGAGAACATATGGGGACATTTTATGTGCGAAAATGAGCGAAATCCGTGACTATCAATTTTTGACCAAAGTGACCCCCCCCCTTAAATTAGGATAGTATATGTTTGGATAACGACCATGCCTCGGATAATTGGCATCCGTCGGGCTTTAAAAATTGTACTCTTCGTTTAATTGAGTGACATGTGTAGCTCGAGAAAAATTTATTTCTGCAAAAATGCAAGTTTTTGATGCCAAAATGACAAAGTTGGCTATAACTCGCGACGACTGGGAAAAAATAAAAAGTTGCTTGAAAAAGCAAAATTGTGGAGTACAACGACATCTCCCGAAAGAACATAGCTGCTGTCCATCAGCCAAAAATTGGCAAAAACTGCCCTGAACGCAGAAATCGAATTTTTGAAGCGGGATTGTGCAGAGAGTGTTAGAACGCTAAAATATGTGTTTTTGGCAAGATTCCTTAAATTTGAACTTGGTTTGAGCCGTAAGCTAACAATATGACACCAAAAGGAATCACCACCTTAAGACCATAACCATGAACAATTATTAGAATTAGTAAATAAAAAAGCTAACCCCTGGATGCAGTGACTGGTTGGGCTGGGGAAAACCATTCTAGCTTAGCTTGAGCTGCACCCTGCTGAGCCTGCTGGACGGAGTTTGTTTGTTCCGGAGCAGGTTCATCATGACGAGGGACGGCAGCGGCAGCACTGTCGGAAACTAAAAGAAATATAAAAAAGAAGCCAAATACTTATGTCCAAATCCAAAATCCAAATCCAAATAGTTGTCAATTCGAGATGAAAGAGCTTTCGCAAACGATAACACCAGCGTTCGAACGTTAGTTTAGTGAGTAACTTCTAATCGTGTAAATCCGCTGCAAAGACAAAGCTTGTTCAGATTAAAAAATAAATCAATTCAAAATCACCTACATGTCAGATCCTTTCCTTCTTCAGCACCCAACTCCCTACAAGCAACGCAGTATTCCTCATCACTGTACTTGCTTTGCAACAATACAGTCTAAAATAAATAAACACAAATTTAATCAAAATGATTAATTTCGTGTAAAGGCCGCATCTAATCCCTCAACCAGTGAGGTGGCATAGTATATACAGGAAGATTAAGGAAAGTGCTATACTAATTGCATACATATGCTAAATCAGCAAATACTATCAAATACTAACTAATCCGAAGCTAATCTTTTCATGGAATTTTATTTACTCAAGCGGCAACTACATACTATCAAATCGACTCTCCTTTACGTACATCACATTTAGGACAAACAGTGGCCAACATTCGCCAACCCTTGAGCAGATAGTCGGACATCAGACGACTGATTTTATCATTACGTTGTCGCTTGGCTTCCAGCACTTTCAATTCAGCCTCCCCGAGTGGCAACCAACCATCAAAATGAGTATCACCCATAATCAGGGGGTTATTACTAACTATAAAGATAAGATCCACTAAATTATGTAGGGGCGCGATAGCGCCCCTACATAATATGGGTATGAAGGCGTCTGCGCGGCCCTCTGGAGACAGTGTTGGCCTGGTGCCAGCTAATTAGAGGTCCGGGAGGGATAAAAATGTTACCATCGTAAAGTACTCGAGTAGTACTACAAGTACCACAATACTTTTGGTTAAAATTCGGAACTTCGAAATTTTGCACTAGGCGAGAGTTACCGTGCGGTTGTTTCTTTCTCGGTTAATAACGCTTATTGGAAGTGCATTTTCTAGCGAAGTGTTGGAACGATGTGGGCATTTTGGTCCAATGCTACTGTGATATGTTGGTAGCAGTATCCCCCCATGCTACCAAACGAAGGTCATTTTGGCACTCGGCCAATTTTGGCTCTGTGCCAAGGCCCCAAAGTCGGACTTTCGCTATTTGGCACTTCGGTTGAAATCAACTTTTTTTCACAGGCTAGCAGCTAGATCGGTTTGGTTTATTTTATTTGAATATTTCGAACTATGCGCACAAAGTAACGAGGGGGATTTTTTAATTTCGCTCTGTAGCTTTCAGGAGATGGGCCCAAACTTTGCATTCTTTCACCTGTTTTCACGAAAAGTTTCTAAGTCCCACTTTTACTAGAAATGGCCTAAAAGTCACTAAAAATGGCGTTTTTCGGCCTTGGGGTGGTACCCATATATAGTAAATCGGGGTCGCTGAAAACGATGAGCATACTGCCGATACCGTCCGAAGTGACCACTGGTCAGCATGGCTCCCGTGGTTCCTCGCCCAGGGTCAAAGTAGGGAAAACTCACTATAAACAGCATTTTTCGGGGTTTTAGTTGGGGGCACATATAGTAAATCGACTACGCTCGTTTCAATGGACATATTGCCGAAATCGAGGGAAGTGACCAGTGGTCACTACGGTCTATGGGTTCTATTGACCAGTGGTCAAACCCCTTTAAACAGCGTTTTTCGGCGTTTTGGTTGGGGGCATATATAGTAAATCGACTACGCTCGTTTCATTGGGCATATTGCCGAAATCGAGGGAAGTGACCAGTGGTCACTACGGTCTATGGGGCCTATTGTCCAGTGGTCAAACCCCTTTAAACAGCGTTTTTCGGCGTTTTGGTTGGTGGCATATATAGTAAATCGACTACGCTCGTTTCATTGGGCATATTGCCGAAATCGAGGGAAGTGACCAGTGGTCACTACATTCTATGGGGCCTATTGACCAGTGGTCAAACCCCTTAAAACGGCGTTTTTCGGCGTTTTGGTTGGGGGCATTTAGAGTAAATCGACTACGCTCGTTTCATTGGGCATATTGCCGAAATCGAGGGAAGTGACCAGTGGTCACTATGGTCTCGGGGCCTACTGACCACTGGTCAACCCCCCTTAGACAGCGGTTTTCGGCGTTTTGGTTGGGGGCATATATAGTAAATCGACTACGCTCGTTTCAATGGGCATATTGCCGATTCCGATGGAAATGACCAGTGGTCACTACTGTCTATGGGGCATACTGACCACTGGTCAAACCCCCTAAAACGCGGTTTTCGGCCCTCTGGCGGTACCCATATAGTAAATCCGTGCCGCTGAACACGATGGGCATACTGTCGAAGCAAGAGTGCATAATTGCACTATTATTAAGAAGAAGAGTAAGCCACTAGAGGGCTTCTCTTCTTGGCATTGCGTAACGGTGCTCCGACCACAATACGCGAAACTTCCCCCGTTTGGGGGGGGGGGTCGACCAAATCGACAACGCATACCCCCCCCCCCTCCGTTTGGTGGGGGGGGGGTAGCCAACAGCCAATCAGACTGCAGAAACCCCCCTCCGTTTGGTGGGGGGGGTAGAGGAGAGGATTACGGTAGTTTTTGTTCTATTCGCAAAAGGGTCCCCGTTTGGGGGGGGGTCGCTCAAGCAGGCTAAGTTTCGCTCATTCTGATTGGCTGTTGGCGACCCCCCCCAAACGGGGACCCATTTTCAAAAGCCAGAATCAGCCTGCCTACCCCCCCCACCAAACGGGGAGGGGGTTTCTGCAATCTGATTGGCTGTTGCCTACCCCCCCCCCCACCAAACGGGGAGGGGGTATGATTTGGTCGACCCCCCCCAAACGGGGGAACATTCGGGTATTGTGGTCGGAGCACCGTTACGCAATGCCAAGAAGAGGAGCCCTCTAGTGGCTTACTCTTCTTCTAATATATAGAAGAAAATCATGGACTCTTGGTCGAAGTCTTTGGCGAGGCGAAAAAGTTTTCTCCTTATGCCACCCATAGACAGAGGTTGCAGCGGCCAAAGCTTGGGGCGGAGGTGAGAATTCAGTTTTACTATATATTTATATAATCACTTTTCTGCTCTACCCACGGCACTGTTCAAGCTCCTTGTATCCATTGCCGCATTGCTGGAAAGAGATCCATTAAAATGACAGAAGGACAAGTAATAAAAATGCTCCTCCGGAGCATGAAAAAGTAATACGGGTGGTGGTGAGGTTGTAAAATCAAGAGAGGACTAGTCTTAAAAATGCTTAATATGGGGGCTAGGTTCAAAAAAAGAAGAGGACTAGGTTGTGGGCGAATTAATATGGGCACAGCTTCGCCGAGCAACCCATATTCGCGGGCTTTCACGCTTCGCCATGGCGATTGTCATATACAATGCCATTATTGTCAGTCAATAATAACATTTCCAGCAGTTAAACAATCGCTGCAAGTTGCTTGCTTATATATACGTAAACTATATATTAATTTGGTTGTGCTGGACTACGGTAAGCAACTAGAAAGAACCAAGGCTATGATTGTAACGCTAACGGTTCAATAGAAATAGAAGATCGTCGGAGAGAGTCCTGAGATTATTGTTGAAATATAGAGTTTTCTTATCAATGGTTAAAATGCACAGTAAATAGTAAGAGTTTATCGAAAGAAATGTTTGCTTCCGCTAAAACTCGTTTATCATAGTTGTATATTATTTACGCACCGTAACTAAAACTGAACACTGGTATATATACATATGTAATACGTATGTATATAACTTTTTTCAGTCCGCGAATATGGGTTGCTCGGCGAAGCTGTGCCCATATTAATTCGCCCACAACCTAGTCCTCTTCTTTTTTTGAACCTAGCTCCCATATTAAGCATTTTAAGACTAGTCCTCTCTTGATTTGACAACCTCACCACCACCCATATTACTTTTTCATGCTCCGGAGGAGCATTTTTATTACTTGTATATAACACGATCAAGCAGAGATAAATGAAAGATTCATCGAAAAGACAATACAACGTTTAGAAAAGGTTTCATAACGCCTAATAAACTAATAAACTACATTTGAGATTCGGTTCACTGAAAAGCCGGAAAATAGTAGCTAGCTACCGTACATTCAAAAAGGTAAGCATTCATTTGAGTCCAAGGTCCACAGTGGGCCGGCCTATCTCCTTAAACTACCGACTACCATCTACCCTCAGTAACTTACATTTTTCTTGTATTTCGGATATCCGGCGAAAAGTGACACCGGCCGGTCGGCCAGTCGGTGAAGACCGGCGCATCGGCCGGAACTCATTTATGAAACGTTCTGATGTAACTCGTTTAACAATAGCTTAGCTCTTTCTCGAAAGTCTTGTTTCCGATGTGGAGCAAGCAGAGCGAGTGAGTGAACATACCATCATAATTGGAAGAAAAGGAGAAATTGTCTTTCTTGTTGTTCTGGTTCTCATTGGAGGAGGAGGAGGCAATTCATAGCCTACACAGTTACATGCATAATATTTACTAAAAAATTCATTTCAAGACTTCCTACACCAGAGTTTAAAAAATTTCTAAAAATATAGTTTACTGGTCCTGCTCATTAATTTCTGTTTGTTAAATTTTCGCTTATTTAATCATTCAAAAATGAGTTACTTTAATAAAATTTGATTTTAATTTCGTTTATTAAATTAAATTTTCTGTTACTTCGTTTTTTGATCCCTTTTCGCAGAAATTCCTAAATCGTAACCGCAAATAAATGTAACGGGAACATGTTCAATAACAACACAGTAATGATCAAGTGCAGCAATTTACTAGTTCTGTATCTGTGACTTTACTGAAAAATTCTGTTTCAGCACTCCAAAAAGAAGACTTTGGTAAGTTTCTGTTAAAAAATTTCACTTATCAACTTTTTTGGCAAAACCCAGTTCTCTGCCTATATGGAGTAATGGACGTACCACTTTGCCCTTTCGTTAGAAGTTCCAGATAAGTTATGCTTTACTTATGTTTTAATCAATATTAGTAAGCTAGAGGGTTAAAGCGTAAATCCCACGTCGGCTACAATTGCTAAGGTAGATAGGTAGGTAGGTAGGTAGGTAGGTAGGTATAGTTACTTCCCGCCCGCTAGCCGGCGAGCTTTCGCGAGGCCCCACAAAGGAGACATTTACAGAAAACTGTAAATGTAGGAAGCATAACTCGGAGAGCCACCCCCTGTACACTTTAGTTTGTACAGGTAAGCTGAGCGGTACCATGACAGTGCAGAACAGGAGTCTAAATTCCGTCAACGATTCAGACCGCATGGCAGACCTCCTTTAACGCTCGGTCCCCTATGTGGTCGCTGGTCACCGGATAGCGGGTCGGCTTACCTGATTGGTATATGATTTTTTTACCATCCTTTCAGAAAGATTTCAGTGATCATCCCCGAAGTACACAGATTTGAGAAAAATTCATGGTTGATTTCTTCCGTTGTATTCTCTTTGTCTTACCCTCTCTAAAATCCTCTCTAAGCAAGAGGCCGCCAAGCAACTCAAAACCATGAAAACATTTAGACCGTGTCTTTAGTATACAAATACATGGTGATACTCCGGTAGGCGCACACCTTACAATTTTTCGCTATTGTCAGAAATGCTCTACTCCGGTAGGCGCACACCTTACAAAACTGAGGGCATACTGTAAAACGCTCTACTCCGGTAGGCGCACACCTTACTAAACTGAAGGTTTACTGCAAAACGCTCTACTCCGGGAGGCGCACACCTTACAAATAGCGATTTCTTGTACTAGTGATAATATGTACTAAACTGATTGCAAACTAAAATTGCACAACTGTTACAAAATAATTAATCACCGCAACATGATAAGCAGGTGTAGACGTAGTTGTCGGAACTAAATACAAAAGAAAAATATAACACAAATCTATTGAAAAGGTAAGTTCCGCCGTTACAGGCGCCAATTTTAGGAGACATTCTGTAATTAAGTGTGGACTTTCTGGCGCTAGGAAAATGCTATTATAAGAGGAAACAAATTACATCTAGCCACAGTAGTAGCACTTTTTCCAGTTCTGCGCCGGAACGTGGCCACCCTTCGTCCTCTCATTCAGCAACATATTGCAGCTGGAACCACCGTAATCAGCGATGAATGGCGCGCCTACACTGGGATTCCCACTTGGGGTCAGTATCTGCACCGAACTGTTAACCATTCCCAAAATTTTGTGGATCCCGGCACCGGAGCCAACACTCAGCGCATTGAGACTCACTGGGGCGCACTGAAGACTTCTCCGTGAAAAAAGGGGCGTCCGCGGTCATTTGCTGGCTGGACATTTGGCTGCTTACTCTTGGTTTGCTTGCCATAAGAAAACCCCTTTCAAAAACTTTATAATTAAATTAATTGTAATTAATTAGTTAATTAATTTGTAATTAAATAATACCTTATGACATTACTTCATATATAATTGTTTAACGTATAAGTGTTTGCGCCAGCAGTTTAGTACATATTATCACTAGTACAAGAAATCACTATTTGTAAGGTGTGCGCCTCCCGGAGTAGAGCGTTTTGCAGTAAACCTTCAGTTTAGTAAGGTGTGCGCCTACCGGAGTAGAGCATTTCTGACAATTCCGAAAAATTGTAAGGTGTCTACCGGAGTATCACCCAAATACATATATCGATGACAGTTTAATGCTCCCGTCTGTAGCGACCTCTTACTTAGTAAGGCTAATCAGTGCAACGGCTTCGGTCAGGATTTCCTATCTGGGCGTGATTTCCTATCTGGGCGTGAAACTACCTTGGGAGAGGAAAGGCTCTATTGTCCACAACGGACAGTGTCCGCTGCCCCTTTGATGCCGACATAATGAACATTTATACTTATGTTAACGAACAGAACATATTGTTTGTAAGCCTTTGGAGGTTGAAGTGTTCATTTCAAGAAGAGAATTGTTTTGATCCTGTCGCATAAAAGAAGCTATGGCATCGCAGCAGCCATCGCGCCCGATAGCTGAGAGCCGCCAGCCACGGGAACAATTGCCAAAAGCCGTATCTGTCCGATATTCCAATTCTGCAAAATTCACAGGAGCAATTTTTGCGGAGGGAAAATTCTGTTGGTGAAATAATTTCACCGCCATCCGCCACGAAAAATTGGGCCGAGCTTTTCGTAAAATCCGAGCGAGACCCTAACAAAATATTTTGCGTGGCTCACCTTACTCAGCCACTCAGGGTCTGAACCGAAGCACTTCAAATGGCGAGAAACCCTACTAGGAAACACAGATTTCCCACCGATTGATGCTAATGGCGTTTTTCCATTCATGAGTTCTGAATAAAGCCTGTAAATAATCGGGCAACATAGTGGAAAGCTTTCAGAATTCTTTCTTTCAGAATGTACCACCACACCAACGCTAAGCTTACGAGCAGTACGATATATACTTCACTTGTCTTAATGAAAGAATTTGGCAATATACAGGAAACACTACGGCCAAAGTCTGGAAAACCGAAATATAAAGAGGATACTGCTCAGCGTGAGAACATCTACATTCTACAACACGATAGTTGTTGATCTACTAATTCTCACTATCTCAAAATGAAATCCACTTTAATTTCTAGCTATCTAATCCTGTTTTTTTCATAGATATACTGCATTTAGTATTCAGTCTAACCTGATCTGATCTTGCACAACGTCGTTTTAGAAAGCAGACAAATAATTTTACTCCGACATCAAATAAATATGTCTCCTACACAAAAGGCATGCAGCAGCAAAACGGTTACAGTACTGACATATAAATGCATTACATATAAAAACAGGTACAGAATTATTTAATAAAACGGAGATAATATATTTAAAAATTTCGAAAACAAATAAAAATTGCTAACGATGTCTTGCTTTTACTCAGAAGCAACTACATTTCGGCTCTCAATGTGGTGTAAAAGTTTCGGTACGCAGAAAACGAGGACATGACACTGCAGACCCAGTACCACGTCAAATTAAGTATATAACCGCAATTGCATTATTACCAACATCATAGCAAAACACTAAGCGAATCAAACACAGGGTCAACGGAAATACACAGCTATTCAAGAAGAAGAATACATCTCATAGATATTATTAAAAATGAACAAAAGTTCAGATAATAAAGGAGCAGACTTATAAGAAATTTGAATGACAAATTTAATACCGTATTTTTACCTCATAGGCTTATAAGCAATTAGAAATTACATAAACCTTAATATTTCTACCTCGTGCCGCAACATATACAACAGAAAAACATGAAATTCAATTCTATATTAAATTTTCACCTCCCACCCACAAACTAAACTAAAAATATATAAAACACAATTACGATTAATTATAAACAATTTCAGAGACGCAATGCATACAAACATACGAATTATTATAATCTATCTATGATCAGCATGTGTAAATCAGCTAAACAAAATTATATACACAATGCACAAAGGCCAGCACAATTTGCAAAATATATACACACATACACACTAAGCTTGATGTAACCTTCACAGTTACATACGTACTATAAAGCTAACGCAGATTAGCCATAAAAATATAAAATAAATATGAACATAATAATGCCTGCCTGAAAAGCCAAAAAGTATTTATGCAAAATGATATGGTCCCGTTCGACAGAAGATGCATAAGTAAGTAGGTTAACCTCCTGTCCAAGACTTAAGAATGTAAAATAGCGATGAGAGACGATTTGGAATAAAGGATACTATACGAAATTCATAAAGCTTAAAGCTAATTCAGACCAGACAACAATAGACGCTATGTATCTGTACACAAACAGTGTCACAACTTCCGTAGCTGATAGCAATAAATAGCAACAAAAGAACAACAGGATCTGCCAGCCTAGTACAGACATTACAAAATGTGAAAGCCGACGCACGCAGACAATACATAAATTACAAGCATTATAACAACATAATTACATGCAGATATACAAAAATTACAAGCATTATAACAACATAATTACATGCAGATATACAAAAATTAACACTATGTAAGCAGAATTCAAATCTTCAGTGACCACAAGAAATTATTATTGTATCAGGACCACTGATGTGCGCCGGAGCTCCGGAGCGGAGTTCCGATTTTCGGTGCTCCGGAGCGGGCTTCTGCTCCGGAGCTCCGGAGCTCCGGGTACCCGGAGCAGCCATTTCCACGCTTTGATGTCTGTCTGTTTCTCATAACTTGGGTTCTAATGAAATTTTTGAAGAGTTTTCATGATTTCTTGCTGTAGTCTCACGAACAGTGCGTAAGAACGATGAATTAGTGCTCTTTTTATTTTTAATATTTTTCTGCTTTCTCAAGAAGACCGCTGTATGATTCGTTTTTGTATGATTTTTCCAACTTGTCCAGATGATAAAAGTGAAAATTAAAATGTAATTCTAAGCTACGACCCCTAAGAATTGTTTCAATACAACGTTTTTAATTATATAATTGCCATAAATTAATCCATTAATCCATCAATTATTCCCTTTTTCGATGAAACCTATTCTTCTTACGTAATCTTTCAATGTCTACAAATGTTTACTTTGCTTTCATCTCACACATCTTTTCTAATATTTTTCAGACATATATATAATTTCTCCTTATTCAAATTTATTTTATGAATACATATATACTTTTTTAAAAGTTAAACAGTTTATAAAAGCAAATCTGGTCCACGTTTGTTAAACTTGCACTAATTCATCATGGATTCAAAAATTCAATTTTTAACGAAATTCTCGTAACGAATTTTATGGAATCCTAATCTATGAAATTTAAACTTAGCAAATCTTGAAAAAGTAAGACATTCGAACTAAGCGGCAGTAAACTAACATTGGCTTTTATGTAAACGCAACATAATGCATAATGAAACAGCCACGAGTTCTCTGAAAAGTTGTCCAAGTCTGAACTCATTTCAGATCAAAAATACAGGCTAGAAAATTGAACAAATGTGTATAGCAAAAGAATCAGATTCTGAACATAAAAATGCGAAGCACTATATATATAGTAGACGTGCTTTTCATTGCAAAAATAATTTGCTTAGCTTAAAACAAAATTTTTACAGTTTTAATCTTCACAAACAGTCGGAGCTCCGCGGAGCTCCGGAGCTCCGGTGCTCCGACAGCCCGCTCCGGCCGGAGCTCCGGAGCGGGCAATTTGTTCAGCGCACATCACTAATCAGGACTGTGGTACTTTATGATAAAACAACCACAAAATCGCTAAAGGTATACTCCAAAAACTGCAATTTCAGAATTCTGTTTGTAAATAAAAGTTCAGCTCTAACGTGCGTCATAATCAAGAACTTGCGAAATAATTAAAGTGTGTACACAGAAAATGTCAACAAGCAATAAAAGACTTAAAGCTAAGAATCAAGCACACTTTCAAAAACAATTACAGAAATTCAAACAGGAATTATAAATCACCTTGAATGCAAACGGAAACACAACAAATTAATGACCTAAGAAAATAACTGGAGTGAACGAATCACAAATGTTTCTTCGAGTTTCACATCACAAACTAAAAAACGAAATCACAAAAAAGTATCAATTTCCTTTACAGTCGAAACGAATAATCCGCATTTCAACCATTGAACAACTGACTTATTATTACTAGAAGCGGGTGGAGGTCGGGGGACCTCCCCCCTTGAAAACCCTCACCCATAAATTCCGACCTTCCCTCCATAACTAAAATGGTTCCCAACTTTTACCACTTTTACATAGAAATTTTTCAAAAGTTACCGGCTTCGCCGGATGTCTATGTTCTCACTATTGTAGAATAAACCGAAGTTCAACCGCTTTTAGTGATCTCTGACAGTTTTACACTATAAACGTGAAAATTTGCAAAATATTTCAAAAATATGCCTGAACACTTTGGAGGGGCACCTCATCGGTGGAAAGGGCCACACAAAAATCCCCCATAAAAATGTCGAAAAATAAGCCAGAGCAATAACGCAGAATAAAGTTTTTGCTAAGAACAAAAATACAGTAACAACTTACAACCCAAACAAGCACTAACAGAACTGTCAACGGAACGGCAGTTAAACAAGACACGGCAAGCAGGACATTCAGAAGAATAAGTCAACGAAAACAACAAACTACGCCACTTTACCTACATATCTCCAAATTCAACAACGAAAAGTAAACACGAGTTTCAAGAACAATACGCACAATAAACTCACTAAAACCTACAACAACTGCACACATCTCACTCAGTCATCCTAGAATGGCACAGAAATATAAAAGCCAACCGAGCGAAAAGTAAAAAAGCATTTAAGTGTAAAAACAGAAAGATGTAAGTGGAGAGAAAAAATTAAAGAGAGCAAGTCTTATCGCAGACTAAAGGCATGACAGGTTCGCGACTTAGCTCGGGTTTAGGCGTTGATAACACTGTTCCCCTAAAGGTATCGCCAAGTACGAAATGAATTTAACTTGTTAAACTACATAGGCACATGGAGAATTAAGTTAAATTTTACTAAAATAATGGAAAAACAGTAGTTGAATGAAACTATCCCTAAAAGGTTAAACAAAATTTACACCACTCCAACAAACAGCAATACAATACAGTGTAACCATCATAAAAAGAACAAAAACTTATAAAACAAAAAAGCTGAGAGAGACAGGAAATTGACTGAGTTCAGGCGTAGCTACACATACAAGAACAGTATATATCTAAATAATACATAATGGAAAAACAAAGAAGTCCACAAGATGGCGGGGTCTTTTGAAAAACTTGAAGGATAATACGAAAAAATCCATGTCGTAATGAAGCAGTAGTAGTAATATTTGCACCATTATAATGTCGTCAAAATAATAAGTAGATATAAAGAGAGTCCACTGTAGCAATTATGATACCAGTGTGGGAGGACGCGGCTGACTGTTAGGACACAAAACTGAAAAATAAATAAAAAACTGTTGCAGGAACGTATTATCAAAAATTTCTCAAACCTAATATATTTAAATTTAAAATTTCTTGACATACCCAGTACCCACATTTTAATAAATGCTCAGATGGAGGAAGGAAGAACAAACATTTAAATATCAGAAACTCACCGTTTAGTATATAGTCAGTCAATAAATTCGGGACGGTTGAACTATCGTCGTTTACAGCTTTCAAGACTAAAAATCAAAAGAAAACCAGACATAGCACAAAATCTCATAACATTAAGAATTTATTTAAAATTACATAAAAAATAATGCTAGGGATCGGGTTATGAAACCTACTCAAATGAAAACTCAAACCTTCAAATCATTGTCTGACAGCAGCGCTTACGCAGCGTAGCGAAGGCAGCCCGCTGTTTATAATGTCTGGAGAATTGACCTCTTTATTCTGTGTGTAACTTTTCCACAATTTTTCAATTCTTAATTAATATTTTCATAATTAAAACAGCAAAAGGAAAAAATTTAATATTACAAGTATTGCAGATCTCAAGGTGATTATGAACTAACTTTTGATTAATGCCTGCAGCTTATGATTATCCGGTGGACCTGTATCTTCATCGAACGGAATAACTGCTGTTAGAAACTAAAATAAAAAACTTAGTAGCCATTATTTTGCAGTTCAGCAGTGGGGACAGAACAGTTAAATATAAAACACACAAACTAAATCAAGAGAAGACAATTGCAACTGCATTAGGTTTGGCTTTTTCCAAAGACAAAATTCCGAGGGCGAGGGGACAGGAAATTCTGGGGTCTGCCCCCCCGCAGAGAGATGGCACCGATAACTTGAGGTTTTCGAAAAGAACTAAAAACTGCTATTATTTACTGATGAGCTAAAAATTGAAGACTTTAACTGAAATTCAAGCTTAAAAATCGCTAGAAAGGCTGAAAAATCAGACGATATTTTACCCACAAAACATATATTTCAGGACACTGGGTTCTGGTCGGACGGTCCAAATCATAGATGGGACGGCGCCTAAAGTGTGGGGGGACCTCTCCAGGTTCATTTTTTCCTTATAGCAGACCTTTGGCTAGCAAATGAAAACTACAAACTACTTTCCACTGTTTAAACAGTACACGTACCTGTGGATAATGAACACCGTTGGGATGAGGCGGTGAAGCGTCACCGGCCGATGACGAAGCCGAAGAGTAGCCATTGGACGGAGGTGAGCTGAGGCCGCCGTCCAGTGTCGTCTGTCGAGCGGACGGCAGGAGGCCCTTTCGCTTTCGCTCGGCCAGAAACTGTCGTCGCTTGTTCTGTACAGCAAGGAGTATGCTGATAAAGGAATTCTTTAGCTCCTTCTCATACTCCAGCTCATCCCGGAGGGCCAGCTCGGCCACCAGGGCCTCATTGTAGACCTGGATCAGGGACTCCAGCTCTGACTGCAGGGACTGGAGGCGACTGATGGACAGGCCGGACAGTTCTGAAAAAATTATAAATGATGGCATTAAAATATAGCCTGCAGTAACGTAGCCAATGATGAACCATTAAATAATCATAAGCAATAATACTAAGAAAACAGATGTGTACACATCATCAATCAAAACCAACGTAGGCTAAAAATCGAGTTTGTTTTACGTACGAATTTACTAGATACACTTTACAATAGACAAACGAATCCGTAATAAACATAAAATTTGATGTTTCGGGTATTGAGATATTTTTGGACAAAATATCACTGACGACAGAACGCTAGCGATTTTTTTCATGATTTCAGCAAAATTTGTAAATATACAACCCAAAAGTATCTGCCCATAAGCTGTTACTGCAACAAACGCACACAGTTAACATTCAGTACAAGACAGGCACAAAACACGGACACCAAGGAAACTGAAATGCTGTTACATCTCCAGACTTACCTCCTTCTTCTGAAGCATAAACATTAAAATAACCGAACTGTAGCTCCCAATAAGAAGTACATATATGCCTACATATGCGTATATAGGTAGCATAAAGCATAAGTGAACAAATAACAGCAATGAAAGCAGGCAAAGAAATGCTTTAAATCGGCAGCGACCCGGCAAACAAAAATCAAACCAATGTTCAAGAAAGCTGTTAATAGAATCGGGTGCCAATTGAAAAATATTTAAACGTTTTACAAAAAAGATTTCACTCAAAACAATATACATAGTGTTTTTTCAAATCAACAATAAACTAACGATTTCTGTAACCATCTAAAACTTTCTTACTTTCAAAATTATTACAAACTTTTCACCAACAATTTAGTAATTTTTTAAAAATTTTCATCCCGTCAGGACTCCACCTGACCACTGCAGCGGGGGCTAGAAACCGTTGCATCCTATTTAATAATACAATTATTAGCAGAAT